>JAKOGI010000378.1:425000-650369 GCA_029747015.1 Carnegiea gigantea
CAATATATTAATGGTAGTTATGTACTCCTCTTTTATGAGAAAATGACATGCTGCGCCAACCTCTGTCCAAGTATAATCACGGGAATTCATTCTTTTAATTTTAATTTATATATACTAATACATGCATAATGATACAAAATTTAATTGAGTTGAAGTTTTTGCTTTGATAATAATATAAGTACATAATTAGTTAGAAACTAGAGTATCAATAAAGCTTGTTTTTTTAATGGAAAAATGAATGATATGATTTTATAGCACAGCTCGCACATTCTCTCGAGTCTATGGTGGCATGTATGGGGTGATACACCCAAATTGTGCTTGGATGCATCTTGATTTGTCATGCCCTTTTCTTACTTGTATGCAATCAATTGAACCGACTTGTATAAAATGTATCCCGATTATAATTAGTAGTTTATCCAATAAAAAAATAGCTATTAGCAAGTGAACTTTTTATCGACTAAAAATCAAAAAAAAAAAAAAAAAAAGGATTACTCTCATGCCCTTTATATGTGATCATAAGGTCATGCCCTAGCTACTTAAAGCTTTCAAGTTGCACCTTTTTTATCTGTTGATCATAAAGGCTTTATGAGATTTCTTTAATTTGTGGCCAAATTTTAAATCAGTATTGCACTAATTTCAATTCTTGTCCTCTAATGTCGTTTTCCTAATAGTTGTATTCTCTACTCCATGGAATGATAGTCTTTTCTTATCTTATAGTGCATTCATGTTATTGTAAATATCTAGTTAATTAAAGATGCACACTAGCTTTTAATTAGAACAGTAGGCATATGGTTTGTTTTAACATAAAATGTTTAATAGTTACTCACATGATAACAAAGGTCATACCAATCAAGCAACAACTTGATTGGTATGTCTTTCATATGCTGGGTAGGACATTCAACTTCGATTCTGGAGGCTTCATATTCTCAACTTGAGAATGCAAGAGGTAAGACTGACGGTATGGGCTTTATCCTGGACTTGGGTCCCATCCTCCCCTGTACTATTGGCCCCACTAAATTCTTCTAAGATAGGGGTCTAGTGGGTGACCACACTTACTTTTTAAAAAAAAAAAAAAAAAAAAGAAGAGAAAATTAACATGTGAGGTATGGCTATAGTGGCTTATTATATTTTGATTATCCTCTCTTCTCTAATATTTGGAGAATACCTTACACCTAAAGGTAAAACATTTATAAATCTGAATAAGCTAGTTACACTCCAAATGGAGGCATCTCGCTGAAAATGTTGCTTTTCGAATTACTATAATTAGTAATGCAATAAAAGCAACCCTCAATGGGATGCAAACAGGGAATGTCATCTATATGGAAATCGGAAAATAATCATGAACACAAAATTTTATAAGAAATCCCATCTAAGAATTATATATACATTATTTATAGTTTAAGTTAGCCATTGAATCATGTTAGATAGGCGTCGATTAGTTTGCTCAAAGTCAAATTTATATAAGGATAATTTATTGGTTGTTCTGATCATCGTTCGAAGTTATTAAAAAAAAAAACATTATTCAATTGCTTAGTTTGGAACTTTAAATAGACCTATTTAGCATCCAACTTATTATTTAACTCAAATCCAAATTCAAATCCCCAGAAAGTCTCGCCATCAAGTGGGTATTCGGGAGTTCTGATGTAAAGTCTTACCCATGAGTTGCAAGATTATAAAAAAATTGGATCCGATAGACTATGAATCCAATTTATTAATGAATACCAATCATAAATAAGTGAATCATATTGACTAGCCATGATTTAAATAAGTTTGATTGACGATTTGGTCCAGTTCAATGAGCATGCTAATTAGCTATGCCCTAATGAGCTATGCCCATGAGCATGCTAAGTCAATCCAACGTAGACAGATATGGATTCAGATTTTGGACACAGTCATCTGTAATTGGCCTGGATTAGCCTAACATAGTGGCTAATTAGCTATGCCCTAATGAACTAAAAATCAATAATAATTGCAGAAAGAAAGTGGCAAATCTCACTCATGCAGCCTGTGTTGAGGGGGAATATCCCTCTAATCGTATTTTAAGATGCTATCTTTTCGTAATGAGATCTAGCAAGTATCAATTACAGCTTCCAACGAGCTGTTGTACCCTAACCCTTGTTGTCTAATATAGATGGTAGTTTTTTTTTTTGGGGGGGGGGGGAGATATTGTATGAATTTCTTCATTTCTAACAGCATGTATGCATCCACATTAAAATTAGGAGTTGAAATTAAAATTGTTGTAAATGCAATTCATGATATTTGGCAAACCAAAGTGAAAAATATTATAATTAAGTAGTTTTAAGTTTTGAAACCAACTTTAATGCCCTTTAAAGTGGTTGTAGAGGTACATAACTTCAAAAACTTACATCCTATGCACTTCTTTTCTTTTGTTAGCAATCTATTCAAAACAATCCTAGAAAATATCTGACATTAATAAAAAATAGAATTTGTTAAAAAAAAATTCTCATTTCGAAATCATACAAAAATCATAAATTATAATAATTACAATTTTTTTTCTTTTTCTTCATTACTTATGATTTAAAGCTGACCTTTCAAGAAGGTGGTTGTCTTTGTCCAATGCATGAGATCCCTATGTGGGTTAGACAGCCCAATTAGTGAAGCTTGTATGCGCAAAAGGAAAGGGACATGGGTTAGGCCTACAATACCGCAACTTACCATCATTAGAAGTGTGAACGATAGAATTTGATCCTATGTATTTATCCATATAAAAATTAAAGGACACTTGATATATATTAACTGAGCTATATGCTCTTGATATTCCTTAAAATGTATCTATGTAAAATTTATCAAATCATGATTAAAAAATCTCTCTTCTACAAAATGTTTGCACAAAAACCTTGTTTTTGTGGGTCTCATGAAATCAGCCTCTCTACGGGCAGAGATGCCGGTAGAGGTAAGGTTGCCTACATCTGGATCTCCCCAGACCTCGCGAAAGCGGGACCCACTCTGAGAAGTGGTGGTGGTGTTGTTGTATGATTAAAAAACCTGTAGCGTCATGGCTTTGAGCAAATATTCTGATACTAGATTATGTTGTAAACAGATTGGAAATTTCATAAATTAGTCTCAGATAGATCTTCCAATCGGTGTCTGTAGATTAAGCCTATTTTTGAACAAGTACCCCTTTTAAGGATATACGTGATTACATTTAAGATGGCAACATGACCAAGGACATTAATTTAAGAGGATAATTTAGTTTAGTTTTTTTAATTTTTATTTGTTAGAACATGACCTATCTACTTGGGGGAGGAGGGGGGGGGGGGGAGCCTTGGGGGAGCATATAATAAGCATTAGGGTGCATTTGGTTATACAAATTGAGTAGAATACATCAAACAATTTCAATTATTTCAACTATAACTAGGAAGATTCTTAGATTTGGAACCATATATAAAAGTGATTCCGTTCTATAATTCCAATGTAAATATCTGGTCAATAAAAGTTGACAGTGTTATTGCTTCAAATTCATAAAGTTTTAATGGCAGGTATTCAGCATAACCCTAATTGTTTTTTAGAGTCAAATGTCGCAACATATTATTAGGTTCAAAGGCAATTTTGCTCTCCAATCAAACGCAAAAGATTAAATTATCCATGTTAATATTTTTTTTTTCATTTCTCTATAATATACTAGCATTGGATCCATAAGATAGTCCATTATACCCACAATACTAAAAACTAAATCCCACAAACTTCGTTGACAAATAAACAATCAAATCTAAAACTTACATAGATACCACATTCGGTAATATGGGCATGTTCGATAAAATTAGCTGTTTAGGTAGTGAATAGCGGTTCCGATAGTAGATAGCATTTCTAACTTAATTGTTAATGGATAGCTATTTAGATGAATTGTTGTAGTAAATATGTTCAGTGAATTACCTGTTAAGTTAGCTGATTAATGTAAATTAACATAAAATAATATAGATAATTTCTAATGTAAAATTTTTATAGAATATTTTTTGGCCCAAAAAATATGAAACACTACTTTTGAATGCCTTAGCTTTTCGAAAACACTCCTTATTGAAATGCTAAATTGAAATGTTAGTCCAAACACAAGGTCACTGAATATTAAAATTGACTAATTAATATATTTACTGAGTCAAAATGCTAAATATTATTCAAAATACGAATTGGCATATATGAGTCCGTAACATGAAGGGAGCAGCAACTAAAGAAGGAATTCTCTGAAAGGAATGGATATGTATTTGGCCAGTTCAATCTCCAAAGTTAGAAATCAGCCCCCACATGTTGGCCTTGATGTATGTAGTTTGAGTTAGCCTTACTTTCCTTTCCATTTTTTTCTTTTTTCTTTTATTTTTGGAGGAGGGGGGAGGGTTTGGGAGAGAGATTCTAAGTTAAACTTCATTACATAAAATAACACTTAACCCTTGATTATGTCAGAAGACAACAATGAAAAGCTAGGCTTAACGAAGCTTGTCATTTTTAAGCAACCACTAAATAGTTTAGCATAAAAACAAATCACATACCCCTAACCAATTAATCAACAGTCAAGCATTCAACCTCTCTCTCCAAATCTCAAACACCCCCCCAAGAAAAAAAATAAGAAAATTCTTCCATAAAATAAGCTTAATAAGTCCCTTTCCTCACATGAGGAGATGCACTCTCTCTCTTATTTCTCCCTCGTTTCTGATTTCCCCACCATTTTCTACATTCCCTCATCTTCAATTCTTCTTCATCCTCTCCTTCAACACTCCCAATTGAGTTTTCCTCTTCCATCTGAATCCAAATCCCGAGCTACGTACCAACTAGACAGACTGGGGGGCTCATATGTAGCTGCCATACTCCTTGAGTCCGATTAATCCAAAATTTTCTTCTAAATTCCATCCAAACCCAAATTCAATTTTTTCCCATTCCATATCTGCTTAAATTGATATATGGAGGACCTCACTCCAGAAGAGCACACAAAACTAGAACAAGTCATATACAAATACCACAAAGTCGGAGAAACCATATCTCCAAGCAAATGCACATCCATGGTGATCCAACACATAAAGGCACCCCCAGATATCGTGTGGGGTTATGTAAGAGCCTTCGACAAGCCTCAAGCCTACAAGCACTTCATCAAGAGCTGCAAAATGAAGACAAGACATGACACAGGGGTGGTTGTTGGTTCAATAAGGGAAGTCACAGTCATCTCGGGCTTACCTGCAGAGACAAGCATCGAGAGGCTAGAGATGCTCGATGATGAGAGACGGGTGTTGAGCTTCAAAGTCCTCGGAGGGGAGCACCGTCTGATGAACTACTGCTCGGTTACATCAGTTAACGAGATGAAGGAGATCAAAGGAAGGGCTTACACCATTGTGGTTGAGTCTTATAGTGTGGATATACCTGCGGGTAATACATCTGAGGAGACCAAGATGTTTGCTGATACTGTTGTCAAATTGAACCTTCAGAAGCTTGCTCAAATATCGGAGATGAACAGTACTGCATCATAAAATTACATGGATTTGACTCATCATCCGCAGATATTATTCATGTAAGTTGATGTTTATTACATTTAACTTGATTCGATATAAACTGCTGTTTTTGTCTTTTTAAGATTGGAACCATAATACTATCGCAAAAGAATCAGCAAAAATCTCTAGCTTTTTTGAAAAGATGACCAATTGTAAATAAGTATAACTAATGTTTCCATTAAGCGCTAAATAACACGTCTAGATCTGTCCATTACCCTCTATTCTCCTTCTCCCTCAAATAATTCTATGACAAAGTCTAGGGGAGGGAACAAGATCAATGACACCAACAACACCCAGGGCAGGTTTGCAGGGTCTGTAGTAATCTAGAGGTAGACAGCCTTACTCCCCCAAGGATTTCTAGGGCACAGAACAAGGTCAGATAATGGTTAGCTTGCTGTAACATTGTATTGGCTAACCAGACCAAAACAACAGAACTAATTAAACAAAAAGGGTAAGATCATCAATGTAACCGGCCGGCCTAGCTAATTTGGTTTCTGCTGCATTTTCAGATCGGGTATATATTCAGTTTTCCCCATTTCACAGTACTCTAGCAAAATAGAATTAGACTGTTATGATCATTAGCCCTAGGATATCAGCATTTCTTTCCTTTATCTACTGCAGAAATTAGATGCTTCAAAAGCATTAGTAGAAGTAGGGATTTCTTATGGTGTTGCGTGGTTGCTGATTTAAATAAGATTTAATCTAGCTATCATGCACATCAGATTTTAGTAAAGAACATGCCTTCGAACTGAGATTTATAATATGATCACAAATATCATTTTAGATTCTCATTGTCTTAACCTGCATACATTGTGAAGTATGTGCTTCAGCGTTAAGGAAAGATCTAAACTTCTTGCTCATTTGGTCAAGAAATGATATAGCAAGAGAAGGACTACATCAAGCACCTTTGTTTTTTCAGTAATTGGTAAATAAGGTCCAACCTGCAATTAAAGACGAGCATTGTAACCAAAAATGTGTTTATACCCCACTCCATAGTACTCATCATATATATGACTAGTTGTCAAGTACTTTATTTTTTTGGGGGGAGGGGGGGGGGACATTTGACTCCAACATGGTTGATTGAAAGCTTCAAAGCGCATTGAAGACCTGTACTTTAGAAAGTATAACAAAAGAAGAGACATCTAGCTTCAAGACTATGAATGAGTTGGGGTTGTGCATAAGAACATGCAAGCCGAACTCTTTAGAGATATGGTCAACTAGAGAGAGTGAGTTCTTATAGACAGTCCTTGTGGGTGTGGGATCTCTCTAAGCATTCAACCTCTCTTGTTATTTTGATTTTCAGTAGTAAAGGCTGTTGGTTTCTTGATGTGGGCATATGTTGCCAACCAGGATAGATTACTTATCCTCTAGCTTTGAATGTTGTCTGCTTTGACCAACCTTAGAAAAATCAAGAGTAAGACGTTATCTAAGAGCATAGGATATTGCTAAAGAAAGTACATACACTTACATATGTATATCATAGATGAACCCTTTGCATGTAGGAATAAAGTTGCATATGTGTACATCTCTCAAAACCTTGATTACCCGAGCAGTCAGCACATAGTGGCGCCTCCTTGCACCTGCACCCTTTTCTTTACATTAGTATCTTAGATAAGCACAAGAATTTGTCATGTTTACAGCTATATAAAGCTGTTATGTAGGGCATGCAATTTTCAACAAACACGGCCAACGGCAACTAGACATGACGAATTGTCCACAGCCAAGACCACCAGCATTCTACTCATTATGTCAACTTCCTAACAAAGAAGGTAATTCTAAGTTATAACCATATTAGTAGGCCATTCATGCTGGGTTACCTTTTCTTTTTTCCCCCCTTTTTTTGGTTGGGGGTGGAAAAGGCATGCAAATGTTGATTTAGAAGGGATTCGAACCCAAATTTTTGGCAAATAGACTTTCAAAGATTTTATCAGTTACGGTAAATGATATAGCAACACTGGCAACCTATATTTGCTGTCTTAGTTAAAGGTCTTTTTGCTGAAAAAATGGCATTCTTCAATGATGCTAAGCTACAAACAAGTGGGGGAGTTTATTTCATGTCCTTGGAAGTTGAAAGCGTATAAGTGAGTGATGTGGAGTCTCGGGTGTCTGAGTATCTCTATATTTGCCCTTCAGCATAAATAGGATTTTTCTACGGTACTTTTTCTTGAACATGTGCGAAGGGGCTTCATGGGTGTTCATTCATTATGATGTCTGATTAAGACTCTTAACTTGAACATAGCTGGTGGAGCTTACATGCGAGTCTTGTAAGATGTTTTTAGGGGTATTTTGCACTAACTCATCTCAGGTTTACATTAATTAATATATGGATATCCTAATTTTTAATTTTACCACCACTGAAATTTAGTTTTGTATTATTAAAATAATACTCTGGTGAATATGAGAAGAACGTGAGGTGATTGACTAATTTGCTCAATTTTAAAACTGTCAGTATATACACACTCTCTTTTGGCAGACTGAAAGAATAGATAATAATCACTTTCTCTTACACTTACGCATATTCTTTCTCTCTCTCTACCTCTATATCTTGCTCTCAACCATTATTTCAGCCCTCCAAATAGAGAGACTATCCTGACAGTATTGAAAGAAGGAAAAATAGGTTAATAGCCTTCGATTCATCACACACAACTTGAAGTCATATTTTAACAACACAATGTTGAGATTTTAGGGATCATAAAATCAAGCCCTAAAATATTGAGATGGTTTAGTTAATGTTTGAAATCTAAAGGAGGATCACTTTAGAGGCTTGTTTAGTACATCATTAATTAGTAAAGAGTATCATTATGTCAGGTGCTATTAGAAAAAGTGATTATAGTAAATAGAGGGTAATGTATGCAGAAGTGTGAAAGATATGAATATTCAAGAAAATAAGGCAAGATTAACAAGACACCAATGGAGACAAATGATTTTACATGGAAAGCCAACTTGGGAGAAAATCATGGGTGGAAAAACAGCACAAAATCCACTATGATGAAAGTGAGTATAAAAATGATTTCAACAACTATGAGCCTAATGAAATCAAAACAAAATATAGTATGGGTTTTCAACTGGCAATAAGATCAAAGAAAATAAAACTCTTAAACAAATTATTCCCACCTGATTCTCAAGATCTGGATTAGAAGAGGCAAAGATTGGCTTCATAATGCCTCATGAATGGCCACAAAGGGTGGTGCTGAGGGGCACCAATGAATGCCACACCAGACACCAAAAACACCGCATAAAAATATCCAATTTATAGGATGTCGGGTTGATAACTCTTTAAAGAGTATGAAGAATGAAAGTCACCATAAATCAACCATAAAATCAGTCCAATAATGTCTCATAAAAAAGGAACCCATCGTCTTCAAAATAGCAAAGAGCAACCAAAGAGTCACATGAAATTTGGGACACAATTAACCCAACAAATTCCCCCTTGGATCAAGTTCTAGGAATGTATAAATCTGCTATAGAGATGGTGAGAATAATAATGATATAAATCTGCTATAGAGATGGAGGGAATAACAATGATCTAAAATGATGTGTTGAAGAGACCAACAAAGGGAGATTATAATATCACAAATCACTCTCTCTCAAAATCATGAAAAATAGCGGATGGATAAAGGTTGATCAATGAATATTGATAAAAAAATTAAATGTCCGCAAACTCTCACTCGAAACAACAACCAAAAAAAAAAAAAAAAAAAAAACACAAGCTTCAAAATGAGGCAGCTAATAAAAAGTCACCTAGAGCCACAGTCCATGGGCTCAGGGGCACCCTATGCTACTATCTGGTCGGCTAAAAATTGAGAGTAATTGCCGGCCTCATGACACGACCAAGAGACAAAGGGAATGGTTTAATTGTGTGAGCAAGGTACTTCAGCTGGGCAATTGAGAAAATAATGGGCAAAAACTCAAAAAATGATCTTACGAACAAACTTCTCAATACCAAACAAGAAAGATACTTTAACCAAATGCTCAAAAGCCAAATCAGATGACTCTGGATCTGATACCACTTGTTAAGCAAAGTAGTGACAGTAAATTGAGCATAGTCTATATGGAAGCGTGAAAGATGTGAATATTCGAGAAAATAAAATGAGATTAACAAGATACCAATGGACAGATTTTACATGGAAATCTAAATAGGTAGAAGACTATGGGCGGTAAAACGGCACAAAATCTACTATGATAAATGCAAGTACAAAAATAATTTCAATAATGGTGAGCCTAACGAGATCAAAACAAAAGAAAGTATGGATCTTAAATTCGCATCAAGATCAAAGAAAATAAAACTCTGAAACAAATTATTCCCACTTGACTCTAAAGAGACGGACTAGAAGAGGTAAAGATTAGCTCCACAATGTCTCACTAATGGCCGCAAAGGATGGTGCTGAAAGGCACCAACGAATGTCACACTAGCTACCCAAAATCGGCACACAAAAATGCCCAATTTATAAGCTGTTGGATTGGTAATTTTTTAGAGAGTATGAGGAATAAGAGCACTTATCTTTGTGCATTGACCAAAGCCATCAACAATGGCTGAAGATAGGGTCACTAAGTCCCTTAGTTCATATGTTGTGCAAACAAGGCTCCTGTCACGCCATTCTTCAAACTCTATATTCATTTGGCCCCGTAGTAGCTTCTTGTGGGATTGGCTCTCCTGACTGACTCTCACAATCTAAATCTTAGTATCATGACCATGTTCCTGCTTCTTTTTTCTCCAGAATCTGAAACTATCCTATTTCGCGGAGGCCATATGGTATCTTCTTCATAGGAAACTTAAGTTTATATTCGTGTGCAAGCTTCCTAATATATACTCTCGGTATCCATATTTCTGTATGTTCTTAGTTTGGACAAACTTCTATAAATTCTGAGTGTATATCTTACTTTCTATGAATTTTTACAAATATTTTTAAATCCTTGTATATGTTCCTACAAATTTCTTTGCAAATTCCTCATAATTATCTTATTTTCCATATTTCTATATGTTCTTAGCTTGGACAAACTTCTATAAATTCTGAGTGTATATCTTACTTTCTATGAATTTTTACAAATATTTTTCAATCCTTGTATAGGTTCCTACAAATTTCTTTGTAAATTCCTCATAATTATCTTATTTTCTGTAGATATCTGTAGATAAGAAACGGAATAAAATTAAAACTCTAGGCAACTCGTATGCAGGCAATGTTCAATCAAAAAATAGCAATTCATAATAAATCTTCCTTAATGGGGAGTGATAATTGATAAAACAGCTCTCACTTCCATGAGGGTAAATCTTCCTTAGAGCAGACCAAGTGCACGAGGCCACTTTGGTTAGTAGTTTTGCATAATTACAATACGAATTGTGCGCCCGTCAGGATTCAAGCTTTATGGATATTAATGACAAGTGATAATGATGTCAATTGAACTAAAGACTCTATGTCTATTAAAAACAAGATTTTTTTTTTTTTAAACAAAAAGACGAGTCATTAATGTAGTATGTCGTGTAAAAGAAATGCTTTAGACCATCTTCCACAAATAGGCCTTGAAAACTTGAGAGGTCCAAGGATAATTCAAGGGACCAGACAACTTGCACAAGTTGGAATTTTGCTGATTATTGATCAGAGTCCAACTTCCAAGTGGATATATATATATATATATATATATATATATATATATATATATATATAATATATATATATAATATATATATTATATATATATATATATATATATATATATATATATATATATATATATATATACTAGATATATATATACATATATATATATATATATATATATATATAGATATAATATATGTATGTATATGTTGTGTGTGTGTATTATATATATATATATATATATATAATATATATATATATATATATATATATATGAATATATGTATATATATTCTATATAGAGTGTATATATGTATAATATATGTGTTTATTTATATATATATATGTACCTAGATATATATATATATATATATATATATATAGATTATATATATATATATATAGATACTAATATATAAATATATAATATATATATCATATATATTTTATTATATATAAATATATAATATATATATGCCACACACACACACACATATATGTATGAAAAACATATATTACATACAAATATAAATATAAATATCATATATATATATATATATATAGTATATATATATAGTATATATATACTGTACATATATCATATATATATATATATATATATATATAGATATATATTAGTACATATATATATATATATTATATATATATATATATATTAATCTAGATATATGCAAAACATATATATATATATATATATATATATATATATATATATATATATATATATATATATATATATATATAGATATATAATATATATATATATATTATATATAATATATATATATATACGTTAATAATATATATATATATATGTGTGTGTGTGGGTGTTTGTATAATATATAATAATATATATATATATATATTATCATATATATAATATATATATATATATATATATAATATATAATATATCACATATGGTTTTTTTTTTTTTTTTTTTGGTTTTTTGCCAATTAAGTCCCTTGTGTGTAGCAAATTAAAAACCACTTATCTAAGTAACGAGTACTAGCTAAAAAGGAAGGAACTAGGACATTTTCACTTCACTTCTAAAAAAAGTGGACATATCCACTTTAATCTGAACAAAAAATTCATCGAAAATTAACTTTTTTGTTATTCAAAAACAGAGCTTGTTCATTTTGAATATGTGCAGCTTCTCTACATATATAACAGTAATGGTGCACCCTTCATGCAACTTCTAGGTCTAGAGCTCGACCCGAAATTTTCTCACCCATCACCTCCTAACTAATTGCTGTTATAGTTCTCATTTTTTTGAGGAAAAATTGATGTTACAGCTGTTCATACATTTTCTGGAAGGTTTTGAGTAATACCTATTTTCCCAAACTCTCTTTCTCTGATCAATTTTTGTCAATTAACACTTTGTTCGACCGTCCTTGCATTATAATGCTAAATAGAGCTTACCCTCTTGTTATAAAGCATCAGTCAACAAGATATAAGGCAGTGCATCACTCAATTACAAATTAACAAGGTTAAGATACATGCAACAATGCAGTTTGGTCTTGGTGTTAATGTGGGGTTTTTGGAGTCTTTCTTTGGTGTTTAGATTTTTCTTTTCGTTTTGGTGCTTGTCATTAGAAAGACTTATAATGTGGTGTCTTTTGAAATTTGGATTTCTACGTGATTGAATGCTTTTAGGACTATTATCTTTGAAAGGTGTGTTATTAAGGAACGTATGTCTATTTAGTCATTATACCAATTTTAAAGAATTGATTGGTAGATCTTTCAGTAGGTATCCAATAAATAAATAAATAAATAAAATTATGTGCAACAGCGCAACCTATCTAGGGCAAGGGCAACTCTACCTCTCTCTCTTCTGTCTTTTGCTTCTAATCAACCGCACAACTTGTCTTTCTTCTCTCTTTTGCCACTAGCCAACCTCACAACATGCAGAAAGAAGAATTCTACAATATTGTAAACCTTAAACTGAAGAATAAGCTTATCCTAGAAACCCATATATTTATAGCCCCACATGAATCCTAAGCCATGAGCCTAAAAGTAGAAAAATACAAAATTTATTGAATTAGATACCTTACCCACCTCCCCAAAAAGAAAGAAAAGAAAAGAAAAGAAAATACACATGCCCACAAAAATACCAAATAAGTTAGTAAGCTCGCAAAATATATGCTTCTCCAAACGGTTAATATTTTATAATAGTTATTGATGGCCAACAATACAGATAATTGTACCTTCTTATTGCTTGTTAGAGCAAAACTCAAACTTGTACCGAATGGGGTCATGAATTAGATTGGATAATTTAGAAGACATCATATTAAAAATTAACTTAATTTTACTGGATTCATAGCACGTTATAGCCGAAAAGTAACTTGATGCAAACGGGACTGTAGCTGCCCTTCGCCACGCAACGCCATGCCCTAGCTGATTGCTTGTAAATCATTAGGCAACTCTAATATGTTGACAATTAATCGTTTTATTTATCATGATCATCTCTCGATAATCATAAGGCACGAGCTCCTAATGCCTTTATCATAACAATTTGATCATATATGCAATTAAATGCACTTTAGAGAAAGTCTTTTTTTTTGAATGGTAAGCAGGTCTAGCACATTGAGCCCTATTTCAAGGGAAACCACTAGGCTGAAATAGGCTAGAAAATAAGAGGTACCAAAACTCAAGAGAGCAACTCAAGAACCAAATTCAACCGCAAAGTCTTTATGTGCACAGCACAAACTTTGCGTCCCCTCCCTAGGTTCAGACCGGATGGGATGTGTGAGAGAGGCAACACATGACCAACTGGACAAGTGCTCTTTAGTAGAGAAACCTAACATATGCGTCTTTTCATCAAATTATGGATTTGTCAAATTGTCACAAGTAGTTTGATATCTCAACTTGTCACGAATTGTCAACAAACCCAATCAAATTGTTTGTCCTTGCCAGCCAGTACAAGTGGGTACTTGTCTTTCAAGTTTTTCTCCTATAATGTAGAGCCAACATGCATGTATAGTTACATACTTAATGAATAATAAGGTGGAAAAAGAGGGCTCCTTTCGGTCTGCAATATGACAAGTTGTTGAAAGAGCGATAAGCAAAATTCAAGTTGATCAACTTGTCTATGTGGGGATTCCAACGTCCAAAAAGGGCTATTTCACTTCACATACGAAAATATGGCCTATGAATGTGAAGCATCAAACACCACTTGCAGAGAAATCATTTGTAAAGTAAATCAAGTTGTTAAGGGCTTCCGAATGCTTATGCCCACCACTCTTGATTTAGTACCATTTAATTGGGATTGTACTTAATCACAAGTAAAAAAGCCTTAGTTAAAACCCAACCATGAGATGGACACAGTCAGCATGCAACGATTTGTTACTTTGTCAATTGGCCTACCTCACAATTGGGGCGAGACTGTTTTTGAAATTTAGAGAACACAAAGTTGTTAAGAATTTTCTTTTTAATACCAATGCCCACCCTGATATATCTTTTCACTGAAATTGCAGTTAGTTGAAAAGAAGAGTAGCTAGTTCAAATGCAAAAAATAGAAGAAATAAGTAACATTTTAACGGTGGTGTTATTTATCATGTTTGTCAAAATTAGCAGTTCAAGTAATGGATAGCGGTTCATGTAGCGGATAGCTGTTTAGATAACGGATAGTGTTTCTAATTTAGTGGATAGAGGATAGCTGTTTAGATGAGCAGTTGAAATAAACGTGTTCAGTAAATTTAGCTATTGGGTTAGCTGATTAATATAAATTAATATAAAAGGATGCAGATAATTTCAAAAATAAAATTTCCAAAGGATATTTTTAGGTCAAAAATATGAAATGCTACTTTTGAATATCAAACGTTAATACTATTACCTTTTTAAAAATACTGCTTAAAACGTCAAATACTATTTAAAATGCTAGCAAAAATATTATATTACTAAACACTAAAAATTACCTGGTGAGTGTATTGACTTAATTAAAATGTCAAACGCTATCCAAAATGCTGTTGCCAAGCATGCCCTTAGTGAATTAGTTATGGTGGTCTACTTTTAGAACTTTAGTGAGATTGATGAATTTACCAAGATGTCATTCCTCTATTTTTCACACAATTTTTGCTTAGCTATTTTTAAACAATTCTATGTTGAGTTTTAATACGTTATATATATTAAATATACAGTTGCCTGCATATTGAACTTGCTGTATATCAATTATCAACAGCAAAATACTTCAAATTGTTGTTGTCCATCTTCACTTTTTTCAAGTGGTACATGATGAAAAGGCCAAACTTTTCGTATGCACAGATAGAGGCTATCACAATCAGAAGGAGCAATAGACAAGTGAAGCAAACTAGCTAGTGATCTATCATCAGACAATCAGGCCAGAGAACTGATCTGCAGATAGTTTTTAAATCTAAAAGAAAAGCAAGTTGTTAAGAATTTTCTTCATAATACTTTTGCCGTCCCTCGATATATCTTTTAATTGAAATTGCATTTAGTTTAAGAGAAAAGCAGCTACTTGAAACCCGAAATCAAAGAAATAATCAACATCCTAAAGGTGTGTGTTATTTGGTTTGATCAGTTGGTCCACTTTTAGAATTACAGTGAGATTGGTTAGTAGAATTATAATGAGTTATATGGACTTTGTTGTTGCTTATATACTCACCTTCTTACATTTATATTAATTAATTACAAAAACAAAAGTACCTCAAATTGCTGTTCTAGGTCTTCATTTTTGCAAGTGGTACACTGAGATAGAGTACTTTAATTTCCTATGCATAGATCTAGTTTTTCACAATCCCAACAAGCAGTGGACAAATATTAGAGGTTCTAGTGACAGCTAAGATTTTTTAGATGAAAGAATCACCAAACAGTTAGGCCAGAGAGCTCATCAACTTGCACCTTCACAATTCACATACAGTCTTGAAATGTCTAGCTGCCTACACCTTTGGGAAGCCGTATAATAGAACATCTTTGCCTGTGGTATACTTTATATGTTGAAAATATTCTGGCCAAAAAATAAAAATACAAAAATGTAAACTACATTCGACAAGGGCAGGGTTTGTGATTGGATTCAGATGAAGCACATCTTTAGTGCAACTGAAGAATCCTATATAGGTAGTTTTCATCAATCTAAGAATTTCAAATTTCAAACACAGAATTACCTATTTCACAATAAAGTAAATGACAATCTAAAGAAGCATATAATTTGTTATGATCAACTATGATTCAAAACTAAAAGAAATGCATATGGTGATTCTTTCAGCTAAACCAAAAAAAAAAAAAAAAAACAAAACAAAACAAGGGTGATAAGAATTACCTGCTTGATGCACAATGCAGCATTCAACAAAGACGCTTCCTTTCTCCATTGCTGCTACTAACTTCCTCACCAACTTGTTTACAGCATTTCAAATTTGAAGCTGAACAATAAAAAGAAGTATAAGCCCCATAATGTAACTAGCAAGCTAAGCAACTTTCCAAATATTTTCAAGGTTTCAAACCCATTAGCTAAAAACAGAAGATAAGAGTGATTACAAAGTTGGAAAAAATGGTTTGGCATGTGCTTACTTAAAGACCGATCCTGAGATCCATCGACCCTTGTAAATGCAGAAAACTGATATTAGGACTCGAAAGGATGTTGTATTCTTTATAGGTCGATCAACAACAACTTAGTTTCAACCAATTAAGAATGATATATAAGAAGAACAAAATAAACAAAGCAAAGAAGATACTAGAAGCCACCAGAAGATCAACATGAACTTGTTCATTTTCCTTTCAAACGAACCACCCCCCCCCCCCAAAAAAACCCCAAAAAGGGGGGTTTGGTCAGAAAAACCAACAACTTTCTGGGTCATATTACTCTAATAATGTTAAAGATGATGCATAAAAAAGTGGTAAATAAATACTTGAATTAGCACATATCTCCATTAAAATTAGCATCTCTCTGTACCCTGAAGAGAGAGTGAGAAATGAGAAAGACACAAGAGGAGCACTTGGAAGAATGTGATTTGATGATGGGATTCAAATGGATTCTTCCAAGACAACCCTAATGACAAAATTAATTAATTATTATCCAAGTTAATTTCTGAAGATGTCGGCATCGTGGGTGGTACCTAACTGGGGTTTCAAAGGTCATCTTGCTAACCTTAAAAACGTAGTACGTCCTCCACATCATTTATGACGCGTAATTTTGGATATTGGGCTCCCTTTCTCTTTCGGTTTTGTCCTCCCTCAGAATATATAATACAATATTTTGGAGTATCTGGGCTAAGACTCGGCAAAAACTTACCATATTTGAAAATTTGAGTTAAACTAGTTTATGCCCGTGTGTTTGCACAGGTGTTTAAATTTTTTAAAAGTTCAAATATTGAAGGGCTTCATTTTAAAAATTCAAATATTAATAGTGTAAAAGGATAATTGTCTCATTACCAAAATTGAAAAGAATTAGTAAACAATATTCATGAAAAATAAGATACAATTAATGAGTAATTGTAAAGCAACAGAAGTAGTACATAATAAAATTGATGAAAGATACTACTAACGATTAATTTTGTAAAACAAAATCATAAGAAATGGAGTTAAAACCCCCAAATTTTATCCATGGTGATGATTTTTAAATAAAAAGTCTCAAGGAACAAAAATCTACTAATTAAGCCAAGCTTAACAGGTAATACAATAATATACTTTTCTAGACTTCATAAAGGGCTAAAGCCCACGCATAGGGATATCATCAAGTTTACTTACAATAATTAGAATGCCCAACCTCTTCATGCCCAACCTACATATCACTACCTATGAACCTTTGATACCATCATTGTAAAAATTCAGTCTCAAAGTCCCAATAGCAGGCAAACTTTGAACCTCCGCTTGCGTATTCTAAGCACGCGATCCGTATTTATATATTTATCAACTTACTCATAGTATTTGCGCTTGCAGCCACTGCACTTCACAATTTGTTGATATCAACATAATCATCAGCATAGTTTTGGACATTGGGGTATAACCCATAACTATACATGGTATCCTTGCGGAAAGTAACTCATTAGCACAATCACCTATCACATTGACCAAGTTATAATTATGTAATACTGGATCCAATAGTGCAAAATTTTCTCAAATGTCAACTATATAAAAGTTATTATAGTTAGTTTGGATGAGCCTATGAACAAATGAAAGCGAAAGATACCGCTAATCAATTTGGTCAAAAATTCATAATGGCCTACCTTGTTCAGCATATTACACCTCAAAGAACTAAAAATTCCTAAACATCAACAAAAGACCCCCCCCCAAAAAAAAAAGCACCCAAAGGGCCGCAAGCCAATATCAAAAACAACTAACAATGAGAATGCATTAAATAAGATAAAAGGGGATCAACAGACAACAGAGGGGAAGGGTCAGAAATTAAGAAATGAATAATAAGTGGAGGTGCCTATATTGCATTGAAAATGTTGATTGGATTCAGAATGTTGATCTTGTAGCACCCTCCAAATTATGGATTGACTGGTATCCCCTTTGACAATCTATCCCAATTATGGCTATAACCATAAACTATCGACAACAAAAATCAATTAATCAATTTACAATAGTCCAGTTAATATGCAAAATAGGGATATAAACTAAGGTAGATATTGACTTTAAACTTGGTATTTACCTCTAATGATGGCCAACAACGTGGATAATCCATATACTATACTCAAGATATGCAAATACCTACTACGGACCCAAAGAGCCTCATAAATATACAAATTTTGCTTAACATAGTAACAATATATTTTGACCAATTTAGGAGAAGTCATAATACAGGAACATATAACTATAACTTTGACTGAAGAGGGAATAAGCTTGATGATAATTGTAGATGGACGATCAAACAAGCTAATCTCTCCAAATAAGTCCTCATTCCTCCATCAAAATGTGAATTGGATACTCTCAGAGTCCACTTCTTCAAATCGGACGTCCTAAATAAATTTTTAATTAGGATTAAACTATTAATAAATAAATTGTCTACTTAAGCTGAGGACAATAAAGCATAGAGAAAAACAAAAGGTTAAATAATTTCACAATGAACATGATATGTGATGATTGTTAGCATCGGAATCAAGGACCCAAGGAGAGAAACAGAAAGCCAAGCCACAAGAAATCCATTAAATTGAATTTAAAACTCAAGGCATACAAAAGGTAGTGGAAAATCAACTTGAAGTTGCCGTTCCTTTGTTTGCTAGTAGTGCTTCTTTGAATCTCAATTAACTTCTAATATTGATTTTTTATCCAGAATCATAACATGAATAAAATGAAAATGCAAGACCCACCAAATTATCAGGTTTAACCAACTAACCAAAATCAAATGCCCAGTATTAATATTTTGAATCTCAATAGAGTCTTCCTCTTCAACACCCAATGCCTATTGGGTGAAGCTAATGATCATCAGGTGGCCTCTTTGATTAATGGCCTTGGACTTTTGTTTGGCAACTCCTTTGAACAGCATCTTGTAATTAATAGAAAGCACCATGTGGACTTCAGGAAAGAGAGATTAGAGAGGGGATGATTGATGGTGATGATGAAAAAAAGAGAAAGGAGAGTAATAGAGAAACAATCGGTGGAGATTAGATATGAGGCTAAAAACCGACTGTCAGTTATCTTCTTCATCATGAGTTTTGGGATTAACCGAAACGTGGGGATTGAGCAAACGTAGAAGAGGATAAGGTGTGTCTTTTGAAATTTGACTTGTCATTTTTTTTGGAGGGATTAGATAATTAGGCAAGATTGCGCCATATGCTTAGGATGGAGGAGGGAAGGTTTCTTAGCAGTTATCATCCTACTATTTATTATATAAAGATTTGCCTAAAAATTTAAGGATCTAAATTCATTTGGATCAATTTACTAGTGTTTTGATACGTTTGAATTGGACTTGTTTTTAAAAAACTATTATGTGAAACTTCTAATTATTTAATTATTTATGTCATTTTTATATTTAATTTAATGTATGGAGCTGTCAAAATTTTACTTTAAAAATAGTCAAACTCTTGTGTACATCTACCGTCTTTCAAGTTTTTCTCATATTTCTTCCCTTTCCACCGCTATTCCATATCACAGGGATTTAAGTTAAAAAAAATTAAATGCATTAGATCATTCCAGCTTGCCACATTTCTGACTCAGATGGAGACATAAACTTCATTTATGGTAAAAAAAATTACTATCACAAATAGAGAGTTGACAATTAAAAGACAAATTATAAAGTGAACAATTAATAAAACAAACAATAATTTTTTTTGTCTTTAGGCCTTTGTTTTAGTGAAGTTAAATTGTTGTTGTCAATATCAATGTAGATCTCTCTTATCACTGATTTACTTCATTTATAACACTCGAATTCAAGACCTTGTTCAAGAGAAACAAACATATCAAATGACTCATTCAAATTGGCTATGGGTTAGGTGTGGTTCGGGCGGGTCGGGTGAGGGATGGGTCAACTTACTTTGGATCGGGTATAGGCTCAGCTTGGGTGGAGTTTAGGTCGAGTCAACATCAGGTAGTGCTACTTCGGTCAGTTCTAATATGGGTAAGGTCAACTTTGGTTTCAATATTTAGGTTGGTTAAAAAAACAGATCAGTAAAAAACCAGGTCAAGTATCATATGGGTCAAGTTACTTTCGGATTTCTCTAAATTTTAATTTCTAAATGAGTGGCCCCTAATATTGAGGTCTTGATTGGTCAACAAAATGCCAAATTGCATTTCATGAGGGAAAATCTATATCACATATGACATAAGAGCCACAAAACAATGAAACTTAGACAAAAGACAACGATATTCAACATCACCCATTGCACATTTTCCTGTAGAGTGATGAAACTCAACAATCTTGGTAATCGACTCAGGTTTGAAGATCATTTACATTCAAGTTGAATTTTGTTTGAGTCTGAATTGGTTTCAGTCGATTCGTGTTTGGGTCATTTCTATTCGAGTTTGAATTGGTTTAAGTCTAAGTTAGGCCAGGCTTGAGTCTACTTGGGTTTGAATCCGTTCAGTTCTAAATTAGGTCATATGTTCGGTTTGGTTCTAGGTCGGTCCATTTTTGAGTTTCAGGTCATTATTAGTTCACCTGTTTCAATTGTGGATTCAGGTCTAGTTAAGTCGATTCGCGTCAGGTCTTAGGTTTTTAGTCATTTTTGGTAGGTTCGGGGAAATAAGTATCATGCCTCTTTGAATCAATTTATATTGATAATAACAAATAATTTTGATTGACCTTATAGTATGGTCAATTTACAATTTTGGGATTTTAGGATTTATGTTTTATTGTTGTCATTCGTTCCACAATGCATTAGAGTGAATGCAATTGAAAAAAATATCTTAGAGAACATAATTATTCATAAGCCTTCCATTATAAACTGTTAGTTTAAATTCTTAGTGAATATATCATAAGGCAAAAAGAGGCCTAAACCCCATAATATAAAACTGCATCAAATCTTAAATCCCAGTTTAAATTTTTGATTTAATGGTTTCATTTGGTTTGAAATTCTTTTGTTTTATGTGAAAAAGGCTTAGAGATCACCTTAAGCTAAATTCAAATCCAAGTTTCTCCTAAAAGCTCCACATGTTTTATAAGTTTATAGTTAAATTGCTCGTGTAACATAATAAATAACATGCCTTGCATTTTGCAATTAGTAACTTTTAGGTACCCTGAGTTTTAGATAACTATTTTAGGTCTCTAACTTTTTGAAAGTAACATTAGGGTACCTTATATTTTTGAACAATCAATTTTTAGGTCCTTTTTCTTATATTTGGACTTGAAAATTTCAAAAATTACAATTTTGACCCAAAAAAGTTTTTTTTAGTAATTTTAACTTTGGGTTTTTTTAAAAAATATGCTTGTTTTGAATGATTTAACTTTTTATTATGTCTATCCAAAAAAAAACTTCTTATAATCACTTTACTGGTATTAATTTTCATAATCTATTGATTATACCATAAATATTTTTTGTGATTATAGGCTCACCATGCTTAGCAAAATAGTAAAGCTTAATTAGAGAGTTTTGCTATTACCTGAACTTAGTTGACGATGGAACCTGGCGTTCCTTTAGCTTCCCGTTTATAGATAATGCTGATCTCAACCATATCTTAGTTAGATCAGGTACAATACAAATTTGTTTCATTTCCTACGGATGTACCCCAAATTATAGTCACTAATCAAATTTTTATATTAAGGATAGTGAGACTTTTATTAAGAAATTATAATATTTAAGACATAAGGTGTGATTACATGAATTTCTTGATGGGAAATTTCTTTTGTTGGAAACTTGAAAGTGGAAATATTATAATAGAAAGATTGAAAAGGGACTTAAATTACTAACATCATTCAAGATATTTGCTCCTAGAGAAATAGAGATACCTCACTTTTCTTTTGCTCAAATATGCTCAAATGATTGTGTGCATTCACAATACTTAACTTCTCCTTTTGTAAAGGAGATGGAATACATAGGCTGTCCTAATAGCTACAGTACACATTTCATTACAGGTAAAACTATTCATCGGTCCAAACATGAACTGGACCGAACCAGGTTGGGCCTAGGATCAAATAAGAGGCGAATAGTAGACTAAAGACCCAACTAAAAGTTAGCCTAGATGGGGACAGACTGAAAAAACTCGAACCGAACTGAAACTAGACAAAAGTAGACCGATTAATAGTTGATGAGTAAATGCCTCTAGTTAATAGCTAAAGATCTCTAACCACAAGTGAACTATTTTGGCTAATTATAATGCTCACGTGCCAAGTAGGACCAAAATAAATAAACAAATAATTGAAGTTCAGCAGTGCATAGAAGTAAGAATTTACGAGTCAAAAAACATAGTCAATTACTGAAAAATAGTAGATCTTCGATCTGGACCGGTCACTGATGGACCGGACCGGATCGTACCGAAGAGCAAACAAGAAATTTTTCTTGATTATGGACTAGATCGAATATAGTCGGTCTAGTCTGGTGCAAGCCGGTCTTCGACCTGGTCCGGGTTTGGACCTAATGGTGAGCACCCCTAGTTACAGGACACTTCACATGACTATAGTGGACTGCATCATTTTACTAACCGAACACTTGACAAAACAATACATAATGGTGCAGTAATTTTTCAGAGCACTTAATGTTGACAAGACTAGTTATCCATATTAAGATTCTGCATGCTTTTATCTCTAATAATGTCTTCAAGTCCATCATTATCCAAACAATCATGAAAATCTTCATCAAGTTTAATATGCTCTGGATCTCATTTTTCAAGTAGATCAAGTCTTTTTTCTTTTTTTGATAGGAATTTTCTAACTTTAGTATCAAAGAGATAATCAAAGACATCTTTTGAAGTGACTCCTTCTACCTTTATATATTAGCTTACATCAGGATGATAAATTAAAGTAGTCATTATATTCTTCCTCATTCAGTCAATACCCACATTTGGTGATAAATATTGTAAAAACCATTGGCTCTTACTAAAGCAAGATCGCTAACTACTTCTTGTCACCCCGAAAATTATTCTTGTCATTGATCATCAGGATCCTCTAGATCAATTAATTAAATAAGATAATGGGTTGGTTGGCCTTTCTATCTTCTTACTCAATCAACGTGTAATGTACCTCAATATGCAGACTTCTATTGTATGAGAATCTTGTTAGACCATTAGGAGGTGTAATAGTCCAACGGATCCTTTTAAACATACACTTTTGAGACTTAGACTTAAAAGGAATGGGTACTTTGGATTAGTGATTTCTATAAGGTAAGCGACCATCTTACATTCCCAAGTTTTCATGATGAAATCATCTAAAGGGATTGAATTTGTTAAGAATTTAACACCATCAGCTCTAGAGCTATCAGTGAAGAAGATCGTAGTGCTATATGATTCCCAAATATTATAGGAACAATTATGATAATAATTGATGTGGGCAACATACTAGTCATTGAACCATTTTTCTTGAACGTAGGAACCTATTTTTGCTTGAACATCATAATAACACATTAGGTAATTCATTTACCGTAAAAGGTTGAATCTCTATACTATTACATAGGTAGAAGATAACAAATCAAAATGTGATCTACTTTTTGTATGAAATTCTGAAATATCCATAAGGATTCTACTAGTAGGAGAAACCCATTCTAACAGTAATGACATTTCATTTTGGATTTCCTCCTTTTCCGATAGGAGTTCTGCTCTTATGATCACGAGACCACAAGTCAAACGATATGCAAGAGAATTCTTTGATCCTTATATGTGTTCAATAGAGAACTTAAAACTGGTTAAACTATAATTACCAACACAAGAGTCACCCTTGCACTTGCATATTTGACAAATTCTTTTATACTTAGTTCATATAAGAAAACGTTTGGGGCTAGAGAGATTAAAAACTTTTCAATTTTTCTTATAACTGCAAAGATTTCTTTTCGCTCATGGGATAGTTTTATTCTACTTTATTAAAACTTCCACTCCAGTATTTGTGGAGCTTTTCTCCTTCTTTATTAGACACATCATTTTAAAATTTTGAACAATCTTTGAATCACCGAGGGTCCATGTCTAATTAATTTCTTTCTTGAGTTTTTGCTACAATAGTTTTCCGAATTTAGCTAAATCTTTGATGAAATATAAAGCATAGGTAAGACATCCTAAAGGCCTTTCTAGTTGCTTCCTATCCTCAGGAAGATTTTCTATTTTTTCTAGAATATGTTTTTCTAAAATAATTTATCTAGTTTTTATATCTAAACTTAAAAACACTATTTCTTGCTCATCATAGATGCATTTATTATTGCCAAGGATAACACCATGATTAATAAATCTTTTTGGGTGGCTGCTAGAACGTCGTCTTTGTGTTGTTCTATGGTCTTAGAAAAGAAAAGAATACTATCGATATAAACTAAACAACAATTAATGATTAAGATCCTTGAAGATGTTACCCATTCCTTTGGAATATTTGAGGCACACTTATAGGACCATATGACATTAATAACCACTCATAATGTCCTTAACGTGTAATAAAAGCAGTTAAAGGAATGCTTTCTTCATTTATGTTGATATGCCAATATCCACATTCGTAATCTATTTTTGAGAACCAAGAGGCTCCTTTAATTCTATTGAAAAGAACTATTGTGTTAGGAATATAATAACCATTAAAGACAGTATTATCATTAAGCGTTTATAATTGATTATCATTATAATATTTGCTGTTTTTTTCTTTAGCATGATTTCTTACCATAAATGTAAGATTAGTGTGAGGACTCTTACTATTTCTAATTAAACCTTTGTCCAAAAGTTTTTTCATTTATTTATCAAATTCTTGGATATTTTGATATGCACATACCATTTGTTTAAATTGGATAGTAATGTTGAGATTCAAGAAAGTAATCTTTGCAAAAGTCTTATCTATTTTCTAAAATTTAAGAGGATTATCATAGTAGAGTTCTTTATATAATTGCTTTTGTTGTTGAATAATCTATTCTTTAACTAATAACTCTAGTAAATGATATTGTTAGTGCCACTTTACGCTATGCATGCATTACCTTCTCATCCTGATGACTGCGTGTAAACGTAATCTTCAGATGAGTGTACATTTTATGATAAATATGATTTTGGTTATGACCTGTGTGCATGGTCCCTTTGAAAATTGTTTCCAATAATCATATCATGGGAGGATTGATGAGCAGCCCATAGCACTGGTATACTATATTGTATCTTATGAATTCAAAATTCATTCTACTCATTTTTTAATACTTGTGGATTTTCAAGTTCAAGCTAATTAATGGTTAACTATTTTATTGGCTGAATTTTATTATATTAGCTATGTAAGACTAATTCAGCATGCTAACCGAGTGTAATTATTCATGTGGATTAATATATGTCATTTTTTTATGTGATTACATGAAATTAGATGCTAGTTGAAGATAGGGCGAGACGTGATTACATTAGATTAGCAAAGTTGTAATGGAATAATCAATGCTGAAACCAATTAGGCTCCTTGGACGTGGGCTTGGCAACTGTATTTAGGCCCAAATGTATTTTGCTCTAGCAAAAAAAGGAGAAAGGGAAATTAAGAGCCCCTTTTTTTACGTGAAGAGGGAGTAAGCTCCTTCCGCTCCTTTATTCTTTCTTCCCCATCAGGAACACAGAAAGCAAGAGATGGAGAGCTGGAGTGTGATAGAGAGAGGCAATGGGGTAGTGGCTGGTGCTGATGAGCTGGCAGTAAGGCTGGGCGGTGGCGTCCAATTCGTGGTGTCTCAATTAGCCGAACTCAAGCTCCAGTGCCACGTAGGGTAGGGTTTTGAAACCCTCAGTGCCACCACCATGACTGCCACCATTGGTGGTCTGCTCTGAACTTGATCACCCGAAAGTGAGACCAAGAGAGGGAGGAAGAAGGAGGATAGGCAGCAACAAGATGCATTAAAACAAGAAGGAAAACAAGCCGGGAAGGAGGACTCACAACAAGCAGTTTGCGGGGAGAAACAGGACTTGAACTCAGCTCAAAATCGCCTAATTAGCCCTTGAATCAGGTCCAAAAGCTTGGATTTGAGGTGGGTGATTCTCGATTCTAAAACTATTAATTAATTTCTAAGAATTTTCTGATTTGGTCATGGAAGTTTGATATTGTTCTTGAGCTAAATTTATGAAAAATTGAGTAACTATAAGATAAGGAGATATGAATGAGTTGATTGAGATTATTTTGGGATGAAAATTGAAATAATTTTGAGGCTAATGTATGGCCGGTGTTGTGGCAAGGGAGATTGGGTATGTATATTGAATTGATAAATATATGAAGTGGTGTTGGTTGTGATTTTATCTTTGATTTTCCTAAATTAGCTGATTCTAATTATGTCATTAATGACTTAGCTGTTTTGATGTCCTTGTTGCCCTCAATTTGTGCTTCATATCCGTTTTGCCTAGAACTCAAGCTGAAAACAAGGGAATGTGGATTCCGGCTAGCTTAGTTGCCCCATTTTTCCATGACTAAGATTGTGAATACCATTACATCCCTATCATAGGTCTATGACTTGAACATGATGGGTATGGTAGAGATTGGTGGAGGGTAGAATTGTTGTCATGTTGTTGTAGAATTCCCTTTTAAATTAATAAAGTTACATGTCAAAGTTACAAACACGACTCTAAGGTCCCTCCCTATTAGCTCTAAATGAGTTTGGAAAACTTGAAAGCATATAGTCAACTTATAGATCCAAACTGCTAACTGACTTTAAGTGAAACTAATTATGAATAAGTTGCTACTACTAGCTCCTGAAATGAGTTTAAACATCTTTTTATGTGAAACTGGATGGTTGCTTGGCTAATAACTCATTTACAAGTTTTCCTTGCTAAGTTGAATAATGTTATGCTTGCTAGCAATTGGTTTATACCGCTTAGTTAGCCTTCTTAAAAATTAATATGCTATTATTGTGATATAGGGGAATTCTAATGTTAAGTGTGTTTGAAACTAAAATGTATTTGATGTATTTTGGGCTAGGAAAATAGGGCTAATATAAAGAACTCGACCTCGAACTAGACCTTAGGATCCTAATTGGAGCAGAAATCCTAGTTGTTGATCACTATCTTAAAGAGGATATGAGTCTATTGACTTTAGGAGGCCCCAGGGATACAAAAACTCGTGGCTTGTGTCACTCACCTAATGAGTGCACTAACATGTGAATTCTAAGCCCTGGAAATGATTTGATTACCCATTACGAGTTGAAAACTTCTCGATTCTGATTTACTTCAATGGAAGGATTTGCAAAGTGTAAGAATTGTTTAAGAAAGGGTTCTTATCAATTTATAACACAATTCTTTACAAGGGAAAGCATTTTATAATGAAATTCTTAGCTTAGGTACAACTTTGTACTCTTTCGGTGTACTATTTCCGTTTCTTACTAAAAGAACTCAAGTGATAGCTTTATGTGGAATTCTTTGATGATAAGTTGTGTAACTGGGGGCCAAACTGCCCGCCAACCTTAATAATTAGGATGAGCTCAATGGAGATGTGCTGTTGGCATTCTGTGTGCCTAATATGTTAATAATAAATATAATTTCAGTGTATTTGCTGCTTACTGGTATTGTATGCAACTGTTTTGTTTTTCTTAGGTTTGAAAGTCATTCACTAAGTGTGTGGTAGCTCACCCCCTTTCTATTTCCTTTTTACCCCACTTTCTTGGAAAGATAGGTAGAAGTCTACGGTTTATGTAAATCGAGTTGGAACCTCCCTTTTTACTTTGTGAAAGAAGTCCTATTTATGTGTACTAGGATTCTTGAGTTGAATGATGTAAAGTAATGTATTTGTAAGCTCTTAAGCATATATAAGTTAATTACTATAGCTCATGTATTGCAAATTGACTAGCGGTCACTCTGAATGGCTGTGTGGACCAACCATCTAAATAGGCAGACATTTAGTTGGTTAGAGTTGAGCTTTATTTTCGGGATGTAGCCCTAGTGCTCTAGGTGAGTGACCGATTGAGCAGTATCTTTTGTTTCTTTCTTTGATTTAGCTTTATAGCTTATGTACTCTGGGCATACGGGTCATGGAGTTGTGAACTCCGGCATGTAGCCGTCGAGCTTATTGGATATATTCTTTATGTTGTTATTGTTATAGGTACCTAATGTAAGGTTATAAGACTAGGTTATGCTCAGTTCTTAGACAAAATTTTGTCCGTTTTATTCTAAAATTTTAGAAATGACTAACATCACTAGCCATAGAGGATAGGGGTGTTACAGATGGTATTAGAGCAGGCTCTCGTGACCGTAGTTCACGACCTTAGTCTTGTATTTTATATGGTTGTCTAGGTATGTCTTGGGTGATGATATGTTATATGGTGTACCTTAGTCTTATAATGTGTTCCTGATGTGCTCATTAATTTGATTGATTGATTGTTGTGTGATTTGAGTGAACTGATTAATCGAAAAAGTGAGCTATTCATTGGAATTTGAGCTAAATTACTTGCACTGTCATGACTTAGCTAGGTATTGGCTCCATTAGTGATTGTCGTTGTGCATGTACTATTGATGATTTAGCTGAAGGTTGGTTTTAAACTCAAAAGGGTTGGAAATAGTTAACTCCAAGCTTATTCTTTGCCCTTAAGTATGATTTTCTCCTCGAGCCCTATAATAGAGAGAGTAGACGTACTCAGAAGTCGGTAGAGAAGAGGCTAGAAATGGTTAAACTATTTTTTACATTTTCGAAACTCGAAGATTTTGAAGTGTTAAAGTCTTTCCTAATTATTGAGTTGGGTTTTGCTTTTGCATCTAAAGACTTGCATTCATTTGTGATAATACTTGAGTTTAGATTTATGAGTACGTGATCTTATGTGTAATGGGATGCTATTTGTGAATGTGTACATGCTGAGGTGTGCACATCAATGGATTTATTATTGACGAACTACTAAAAAAGTGATTGGGGTTTATTTTTTATGCCTGAAAACCTCACTAGATAATTTCTTTTTTTACTATAAGTTCTGAATTACTTAAGGAAATTAAGTGAGATTTTCATATGCAAGTAATGCAAATTTGGGGTGATAGTGATGGAAAGTTTTTTCGCCATCATTCCGCCCCCTTGTCATTACTACTTATATGCTACACTATTGCTCTGTGCACGGTCGGTGGCCCGGTGCTACTTACATGGGGAATTTCCTACTTTTCATTATGCAATTACCATTACTACTGGGTCAATCATAGGATATGATTTCTTTTATATTGGGTGTTATTCTTGTTGTATGATTGGTAGCATCTTGGTTATATCAAATCTCGATACACCTAGAAAGAAACTAGAAGGAAGAACCTCATAAACTTTGGAATTGTCACCGTGTGTATGCCTCGCATTGGAATGAATGACCCATGCATTACTAGTACTTTCCTAAGTGTTAATACAAAGTCTGTAAGCAGAATTCCCTATAGGTTCACCTCCCTTTTGAATTGTGGGTTCTTAAAGCCCTATGAACCTTAATGAAGCGGATGTGCCTCATACACCACCCAGGCATGCCCATAAGGCTATCAATGTTGTTAACATTGTCCAAAGCAATTGTTAATTTATGACAGCCTACCTTTTCGATGAATTAAGTGTTCGGTAACTATCAGGTAAGTAAGTCTTAGCCTTGGTACCCCTGTCATCGTCTAAAACACACCCTCCTGGTCCTGCAACTGCTTCATATAGCAAAGCAAGTTGCAAGTTATATCCTGAGAACATATAGTTGCTCTTGGCAACTAACTTCTAATCATTTTTGCAAAAGCCTCAAGGCATAACTTTGACTGTAGGTTGTACCTAGGGTTCGAACTCACCTATGCTCATATAAAAATCTTTTTGTGTGATAATACGATGAGTTTGTGTGTTTTAGAGTGTAAGTATGACATAATCTGCAATGTACTACTCATAGCAGCTTATATAATTATTTGGACTCATTATGAAGTGGTCATTGATATGTTTGGCGAATCAATTGTTTAGTAAATATACTTCTTGCTATTTGGTTAGCTTGAGTTTGGTTAGACATGTGGCTAAATTAGCCAAATGATTTAACTTATGTAAATTACATAGTATGGTTATAGTTTGAGTGGTTGTATGCATATGTATTTAATAATGTCTATAAGAGGCTACACTCGCATGTATTCACCTTTGGATACTTCATGTTTAATGAGGAAAGCATGCTAGTGTATCCAAGGTCATAGTTAAATTCTTCATTCTAAATTTGTTGTGTGAGTTGTATAAAATAACCATTAGCATGACTAATATGAGAGTCATAGCATGACATGATCCAGTTGTCTTGTATCATATGTTACGTGATAAAATTCATATAGAAACCTTAGGGTTGTGCTTTTTATTAGTTGATCCGCTTATTGCCATTAGTGACATGGGGTTGTTTTGGTTTTCCATGTTGCCATACTACCATTCTGCATACTAGTATTTTGCTGATCTTAGAAATCTACACCTTCATGAATACGTGCTTAGCTATGTAGTTCATGCGACATGATGATGTGTTAGGCATGTCCGTGTCATATCGGACTCTTTGCTACATCACTTGCTCCTTGAAATCCGAAATGTGGTTGATAACGTGATTGAAGAGGATGATCTAGTGTGGCTTGATTGAATAGCATTTTAAACTTGTGCTGTTCTAATAAGCATGTAATGGACCTAGAAATATGGCTATGAGTATGTCAGTTTACTTGCATGTTTCCATGACTTAGGAGCAATTAGTCCTATATGGAAACTCGGGGGGTGGCGCTCTCTACTAGCTAAGCTATTGTGAGTATTCTATCAACTTGTTACACTTTTAACTGTGCATTTTGGATGGATATCTTCTGTTTGTTAATTGCATTCATAAGAATACAGGACACATCAGCTTGGAAGCTCTGAACAATGATTCTACCAACTCCTATGCTACTTGCCAGCTTGTATTCCATAATCCACAGGAGCTAGAGGCCCTTTTAGTGACGATCCCTGTCTTAAATAGACTCTTTAGGTAGCTAAATTAGTAGCCCCGCTATAAATGCATTGTTGGATATAGGAAGCTTATGTCGATCTATCCTCACTACCTCCTTTAAACAACTTGTGTACAAGAGAATTGTTGTGTCTTCACTGCCCATCATCCTGCACTTTTATTAGATCATACTTCCCAAGCTATACCTCTGCCTGATAATTGATAATTGCATGCGTTACCCTCAAAAACTTGCATGGTATATACATAGAACATTGACAGATACTATGCAATGCCCTTACAACTTTATTGTAATACATAAGCCTGGTTAATTGGTTTAATTCCTTCATACTTTAGGATGAGAACGATTTAGCTTGCCTGCATTGACTTTACTTCATTATGCATCATTGATTTTTATGGATCAAAATCTTTTCGACGTCAACTTATACCAATCCATGAATGGATAATTTTTATGCAAGTTGTTAGGATAAGATTGAAAATTGACGTTTTTAAATAAGTTTTATATGATTATCTATGCCAATTCATTTGCCCCTCTTATACACGATTTCCCTCGACACCTTAATAGAGTGACTAGATGCTTAAAAAGGACTGGCAAGGAGGCCACTAGATACTATAAACTTCTTTTGTGATTTAAAATCTATATTCAATAGTAAGGTGAAGTTTAGGATTTATTATTGAGTTGCCTGGTTGTATCCCATGTATGTGAGCTTTATGTCTTGCTATAATATAGATTTTAGAATTTCGAGGATGAAATGCTTTTAGGGAGGAGTGTAGTAGTTGTGGATTTTCAAGTTCAAGCTAATTAATGATTAACTATTTTATTCGCTGAATTTTATTATATTAGCTATGTTAGACTAATTCAGCGTGCTAACTGAGCGTAATTATTTATGTGAATTAATATTTGGCATCTTCTTTATTCACTATGTGATTAGTGAAATTAGAGTGCTAGTTGAAGATAGGTCGAGACATAATTACATTACATTAGTGAAGTCATAGTGGACTAATCAATGCCAAAACCAATTAGGCTTGTTGTATGTTGGCTTGGCAAGTGTATTTATGCTCAAATGTATTGGGTCTAGCCACAAAAAAAAAAGGAGAGAGAGGGTGTTGAGACCCTGTTTATTTTCATGTCAAGAGAGAGCAGGTCTCTTTTCGCTTCCTCATTCTATCTTCCCCACTAGACACACACAGTAAGCAAGAGAGGGAGAGTTAGAGTGTGAAAGAGAAAGACAACGGGGTAGAGGCAGATGGCAGTGAGGCGGCAGCGAGGCTTGGTGGTGGCGTCCACGTCGCAATGTCTCAACTGGCCAGGCTCGAGCTTGAATGTTTTAAGGGTAGGGTTTTAAGTAGTTGGGGTACGAATTTGAAACTCTCAGCACCACCACTTGACCATAACTGTTGGTGGTCAGCTTAGTACTTAGCGAACAGAAAGTGAGATCGAGAGAGGGAGGAAAGAGGAGGATAGGCAGCAGCAACACGCCTCAAAAGAAGAAGGAAAACGAGCCAAGAAGGAGGACTCGCAAGCAGGAGCTAGGGGGAGAAATGAGACTCAAACTTTGCTCAAAATCACCAAATTATCCCTTAAACCCGGTCCGTCAAGGTGGGTGATTCTTCATTCTCAAACTATTAATTAATTTTCAAGAACTCTAATTTTAGCCATAGAAGTTTGATATTGTTCTTGAGTTGAATTTATGAAAAATTGACTATGGGAAGAAGGAGACTTGATTAAGTTGACTAAGATTATTTTGGGATGAAAATTGAGATGATTTTGTGGTTAATGTGCCGGTGGTGCTATGACGAGGGAGATTGGGTATGTGTATTGAACTGATAAATTTATGAAGTGTTGTTGGTTGTGATTTTGTCTTTGATTTCGTTAAAGTAGTTAATGTCTAATTCCGATTGTGATTAACGAATTAGCTATGTTGCTGTCATTATTGCTCACAATTTGTGCTTGATATCTTTTTCGCCTAGAACTCAAGCTGAAGATAGGGGCATGTGGATTCCGGCTAGCTTAGTTCCCCCGTTTTTCCATGTCTAAGACCATGAATGTCATTGCATCCCTGGTGAGGTCTATGACTTGAACATGATGGGTATGGCAGAGATGGGTGGAGTGTAGAATTGTTGTACAGGTTGTTGAAGAATTCTCTTTTAAATTAATAAAGTTACATGTCGAAGTTACAAACACGAGTCTAAGGTGCCTCCCTATTAGCCTTGAACGAATTTAGCAAGCCTGAAAGCATTTGGCTGCCTTGTAGATCCAAACTACTGAGTGCATTTAAGTGAAACTAATTATGAGTAAGTTGTTACTGCCAGCTTCTGAGACGAGTTTTAAACATATTTTTATGTGAAACTGGATGGCTACTTGGTCGATAAGTCGTTACAAGTTTTTCTTGCAAATTTGAACAATGTGTAAGTTGCAACTGTTAACATAGGTATGCTGCAACTGTTAATAAGGCTTCGTTAGCCTTCTTGAAAATGAATATAGGGGAATTTTAATGCTAATTGCATTTGAAAGTGGATTATATTTGATGTATTTTAGGTTAGGAAAGTAGTGCTAATATAAAGGACTCGACATCAGGAATAGACCTTAGGATCTTGATTAAAGCAAAAATCCTAGTTGTTACTATCCTAACAAGAATAGGAGTTTTTTGACTTTAGGAGGCCCCAGGGATACAAAAACTCATGAGTGGTGTCACTCAACTAACGAGAGCAATAACATGTAAATTCTAAGCCCTGAAAATGATTTGATTACCCGTTAGGAGTTTAAAACTTATCGATTCTGATTTACTTCAATGCAATGATTTGCAAAGTGTCAGAACTATTTGAGAAAGGGTTCTTATCAATTTATGATGCAGTTCTTTACAAGGGAAAGCATTTTATATTGAAACTTCTTAGCTTGGATAGAGCTTTGCACTCTTCTGATGCGTTATTTACGTTTCTTACTAAAAGAACTCAAGTGGTAGCATTATATGGAATTCTTTGATGATAAGTTGTGTAAAATGGTCAAACAGCCTGCCAACCCTAAAAATTGGGATGAGTAGAATGGAGATGTGATTTTAGCGACTTATGTGCCTAATATGTTAATAATAAAGATAATTGGGATGAGCTAAATGGGGATGTATTGTATGCAACTGTTTTGTTTTTCTTGGGTTTGAGAATCACTCACTAACAATGTGGTAGCTCATCTCCTCTCTATTTTCCTTTTACCCCACGTAAGTCCTTGATTTACATAAATCGAGTCAGAACCTACCTTTTTACTTTGAGAAAGAAGTCCTATTTATGTACACTAGGATTCTTGAGTTAAATGAGATAATATGATGTATTCGTAAGCTCTTAAGCATATGTACGTCAATTACGATAGCTTATGTATTGTATATTTTGTTAGCGTTGTTTAGACCCTTTGGAAACTTATCTTGATATTACTTAGTCACAGAGGATGTGATAGTTGAAATTTTTTAAAATAAATAAACTGTCAGTGTTTATTTATCAGATACTCATGCAGGAGAATATGATCGCTGATGGGATCATTGATATGTTTTGTGAGCTTACTATAATTTGCAACAATAACTGCTAATAGAGATCTCGTCTTGCCCATTTGTCACTTGTTGTGTTGGTACAGTTCTCCCACTTATCCAGAATTCTTTGGTTTGCTGCCATTGTATTCAAATGATAAATTGATTACCATCAATAATTCAACATAACCTAATAATGCAATACAAAACGTCTTATGGAAATTAGATAAAACATCTGCAACACTGTCTTGACACAAGCACAAGTTCTAACTTCTGAAATTGAGAGATCAAGTTGTCACTTGGTCATTTTAGTCACATGTAACTCTATGTAATGGCTGACGGAATCATATGTTGATTGCAAGTTCAAAGTATAAACTTTGTTGCCATTTATATGATGGCTTCACCAAAAGATCGTGCTCTGGGGAAAAATAAAAGAAAATGGAAAGAAGAAGAAGATGATGATGCACTCCTTGAAGTTCTTAAAGATCTAGTAAACAGTGGAACAGCCTTTAAAGCCAATAAAGGTTTAAAATCGAGGTTTCTAAATATTGTTGCAAAGAAAATTAATGCCAAACTACCCGAATCAAATCTAAAAGCTCAGCCACATGTACATTCTTGACTGTGACACTTTAAAGGCATATATAATTTTGTACATGGTATGCTAGTTGGAAGCTGTGCAAGTGGATTTGGATGCAACCCAGAAACAAAATCAATGGTAGCTAAGAAAGAAGTTTGGAAAGCTTATGTGAAGGTAAGCTATGATTTATGATTTATTAATTGCATAGGACAAAAAGTGAATATCTTATGTTGTTTTGCTACTTCAAATTCATAAACATCAACTCTGTTCAACCTAATTTTATGGAATTTTTTTCCTATGGTAGCTGCTTCCAGGTTCTGTTTCTTTAGATGTACTGTCATCATATATTTATCAACTTTGTGGCAGTATTTTGAAAATGTCGTCGCTTAAATGTTGCATTAAAAATGTTGGTTCTATTTCTTCAGCTGCCAATATGCTAATTTTGCAGCGTTCTAGACTACTGCAAACCTAGACTAAAATTATTATTATTTGAGTAACCTAATTCTGGGTTGCATTTCCTTATTTATCGGCATATATGACCTTTGTCTATGTGTAATTTCTTCATTTATTGGTTCATTTTTCTCCTACTTGATAATCTTATTGATCGTTTCTAATCAGAAGCACACAAAAATGATGAATAGTGCCTTGCCTGCTAGGGCTTTCAAAATTTTGATCTTTTTAATGTTTTTAATGGCTCTTTTTAGTGGTTGTGTTTTGATATTAGCTTTATTTAATATTTCATGATGCAAAATCACCCTAAAGCTAATGATTAAAGAGGTGAACTGTGCCTTTATTATGAGGATTTGAGTATGATTTTTGGAAATGATCATGCTTCAGGGAAAGATGCTCAACGCCCTGAAGAAATGGAAGATGAGGTGAATGAATAGGAAGAAAATGAAGAGTCAAGTAAGGAAGATAAACCTGAATCTTCATCTACTTAAGAGCCTTCTGGGGTTGAGACAAGTTCTAGAAAGTCTGGAAACTTAGGAAAATGGGTAAGAGCCTCTGATAACTTAGTGAAGGGGCTATTATAAGTTGCTTCTATTCTTAGGAGAGACATAAGGGCTACTAGTAGCAACATCAGTTGAGCTATCGACTTCAATTAAAAGGAATAGTCATTTGCATTACACCCAAAGGCGAAACTTTATTACGCGAAGGGGGCTCATGCCTCCCCCACCCCCCCCAAAAAAACAAATATAGTTTCTCACCAAAGAAAGCAGCCATGTGTTTAGGGGTGGACTTGTCACGCTCTATGATGCATGTTCGACACTTGTAGCTCTAAGTCGGGCGACTATAGGTTTTGCATGTCAGATTGTAGGCGCTCTAAGTTTTTGTTTGCCTTTCTTCATTATTAAATTTCATTTACTGAGAAATTCTCGAAAATAGTTTTTTAAAAAAATTTTAACTTGCTTCTTCATATCTCTTTCTATTCACTTGAAATTTAAAAGTAATCCTCAATAGTTTCACTCATCTCAAGAATTAAGATATAAAGAAAGATAGAATAATCAAATACATAGCCTAATATATTAAGGGTCCAATATTATGATTAATGTCATTGACAAATCAAAAGTGAATAGTTTAATGACAAATCCTATTCATATAATTTTAGTTGAACAGCTTCTATAATATAGAACTTCAATTTTTTCAAACTATGCTTGATTATCATGTTTATTGGACACTAAAAAAAAAAAAACAAAAAAACCGTTTAGGAAGTCAAGCTTGCAAAACATTTTTTTTAAACTTCCCTCTTCGTTTATTTCTTAACTAAAAAAGCATATTAGCATATCTTTACATTTTTTTTAGGAGGAGGACTCTTATAAATATATATTTGTAAGATCTCTAACATTTGTATATATATTTTCGTTTTTAATATAAGTATACATGCAAAAAGTCTAATATCTATATTATGGAGGATCATAAAGTACAAAATTCTGCATTTAAGTTATGTCATTAAATAGTCAATTGAGCTATCACTAAGTAGGACCCAATGGGATGATCGACTTATTAAAAAATTGATGCCGACCAAACTTCGACCCCCCTTAATCCAACGGCCTAGCTTCGCCTTTGATTACCAAAAAAAAAAAAAGAATAGCCATTAGCAAATGAACTTTTTGCCGACTAAAAATTAAAAAGAATTTCTAGCATGCCCTTTATATATGATCATACGGTCATACGCTAGCTGCTCAAAGCTTTCAAGTTGCACATTTTTTGTTCATTAAAGCCAAAGGCTTCATGAGATTTTGTTTAATTTGTGGCCAAAATTTAGATCATTATTGCACTGACTTCAGTTCTTGTCCTCTAATGTTGTTTTTCCAATATTTGTGTTCTCTAGTTAATGGAATAATAGTCTTTTCTTATCTTATAGTGCATTCATGTTGTAGTTATCTATTTAATTACAGATGCACTCTAGCTTTCAATTAAAACTTTAGGCATATGGCTTGTCTCAACCAAAAAAGTTCAACATAGTTACACAGATATTGATGAATGCCATACCGGTCAGGCAATAACTTGATTGGTATCTCTTTCATCTATCATGTAGGGTATTCAGATTCAATTATTGGAGGTTTCAAATTCTCAATTTGAGAATACAAGAGGTTAGAGGAAAGGTATATGCTTGGTCCTGGATCTATTTCCCATGTAACCCTTGTACTATTGGCCCATTGAGCTCCTCTAAGATAGAGATCCAATGGTGGGTGATTATACTTATCTTGTTTAAAAAAAAATAAAAATTAACAAAGATCATCACATGTGAGGTGTCATTATAGTGGCTTATCGTATTTTGACGATCTTCTCCTCTCCAGCATTTGGAGAATGCTTTACATGTGAAGGTAGAAGATTTGTATATCTAAATAAGCTAGTTATGCTACAACTTGAGGCATCTCACTAAAAAGATTGTTTTACTAATAATTTTAATTAGCAATGCAACAAAAGCAACCTCAATGGTACGCAAATATAGGAATGTCATCTATGTCGAAATCGGAAAAGACTCACAAACACGAAACTGTTATGAGAACTGTCACCTCTAAGAAATGTAAAAATTAACATTATTTCTAGTTCAAGTCAGCCATTGAATCATGTTGCATGGGCTTCGATTAGTTTGGTCAAAATCAAACTTATAAAAGGCTTATTTATTGGTTGTTTTGATGATCATTCAAAGTTAGCTCTGTAAGTAGGAAAACTATCAAAAAATACTCGATCGCTCAGTTGAGAACTCTAAAAATACTTATTTCGCCTCCAACTTACTGACACTTCCAAATGTTACATGTTCCAGAAAACCAATAATAAATGAATCATATTGAGTAGCCATGAATTAAATAAGTTTGATTAACAATTCGGTCCAGTTCAATGACCTAGCTACGTTAATCCAACGTTGGCTGCTATGGCTTTAGATCTTGGATTAAGATATCTGGAGTTAGCATAGACTAGCCCAACATAGTGGCTTTGCCCTAATGAACTAAAAATCAGTAATAATTGCTGGAGGGTGGCAAACCTCGTTCATGCAACTTGTGTCAAGGGCGAATAGCCCCCTGACCGCAACCGTTGTTGTTCCCTAACCCTTGTTAGTGCAATTCTTGATATTTGGTGAACCAAAATGAGAATTATTATAAGTAGTTTATAGTTTAAAACTATCTGATGTGCTTTTTAAGTGGTTCTATATGCATATGCCTTTAAAAACGTACATTATGTTTACATTTTTTCTTTTTTCATCATTCTAAATACTTCAAACAAAATAAACACCAAATTTACACCAATGTAATGTGGCACAATGAGATTGAAAATATCACCATAAAATAGGAGTTTTAAGGATAAAATTAAAATGAACCAATCATAGTAAGTTGGTGTATTTTCAGTGCACTTTTATCGGTGCAAATATAATTTTTGTTTCCTTTTAATTCAGATGTGTTTGAAACAATCCCGTGGAATGTCTGACATTAAAAAAAGTAAGATTTGTTAAAAATTTTGATGTTTAAGTCATGTATATATGGTAAATTATTAAAATCCTAATTTTTTCTTTTTTATTATTTATGATTTAATTAAAGTTCATCTTTCAAAAAGTTAATTATATTCAACATTTTATAAACCATATGTTTTTTAACCAAGGGGTAAGTTGTCCAATCTATCAGACTTCAATGCAGGGTAATGCAACAAGTATTGGCCGGGGGTGGGCTAGGCCCACAATATGTACCTAGACTTAGGCTTGGTTGTGCTCCACCAAATCTCCCATAACTAGCAGAAAAGTGGACAATAGAATTTGATAATGCATCTCCTATATGAGAAGGGCACTCAAAATTTATTGAGTTATGCATTGTTGGTATTGGCAATTTTTCTTTTTTTTTTTTGGGCAAATAATAAGCAATACAATGGTTAGGTAACAATTCTCTCAAAGGTTCTACATATGTTGTCCTCAATGAGGATATAAAGAAATGAGGCACAAGGAATAAAGAACCACAAAATAAATGAAGAATTAGAATGCCAATTTAGCCAACCAATCTATTGCTTGATTCCCTTCTCTAAAAATGTATTGGACAAATACTTGGATGTAAGAGCTGAGGTAAAGTTTTGTATCTTCAATTAGAGTTTGAATCTCCCAGGGAATCTGGATTTCTCCTCTTAAGGCTTTAATAAGCACCTGATTATCTTCTTCAAGAACAAGTGAATGATACCCTGATTGAACTACTACACACACACCACTGTGTATTGTTGTTGCTTGCTACTAATACTGAGGCTGCTCCAGGATTAGTAGTCTCGACTTGAAGGAATCTTCCATCTTAACCTCTAATGATAAAACCTCCTATTGCTAAAGAAAAAGATTTAGATTCATCAAAGTTGATTTTCATGAATCCTCTTAGTGGTTTGGCCTAGCTAACGAATGATGAGGGCTTGGGACTTGGTGAGAATGATGGCGAAATGAAGATGATGCATCCAAATTGATATTCAATCCAATATTTTTTGGCTCGAATAATTGCTCATATAGAATTATAAATTTCATTTTTGAAAACCACAACATTACCACTCTTCCAGATACTCCATAGAAGATAAATAATGCGGTTAACCTGGTTAAGGTATGTTTGGGTTCTAGCAAAATTTAAAAGATCAAAGATTGATATAATTCTAAGTTTCGAAATATTCAAGTCAACCCATTTATGCGGATATGCCTAGTCCCAAGTGCCCTTGGTTATGAAATATTGGATAAAGAGGTGGTTTGTTGATTCTAATTCAGAATGATAGAGAGGGTATCTTAGGTCTAAATTCAATCCCCTCTTGAGTAAGTTAGCCTGGGTAGCAAGTTTCTAATTCCAAGCAAATTCCCTAGGATTTTGAATATCTAAGGGAATATCATGTCCTTTTTCATGTTGCAGATATGGTAAAAGAACAACTTCCTAACAAACCCCAACAAAAGGAGTCTTCAATATCATAAAAGAGAATAGGAATACTCTTAATTAAATTGCAGATATCATTTGGCAAAAAAGAATTGAGCAAAGGAAAATTCCATTCCTTAATGAAAGTAATGAAATTACTTACTACAACATCAATGTTTGGGACATCAAGCTAGCTCGTCCAGATGAAGCATCTCGAGAATGCTCTCCTGTCCACACAAATTATCATACCAGAACTTAGTGGAATGCCTATTCCTAACTTTCCAACGAATTCCTTGAATAAAAAGTTCTCAATTTTGAAGTAAGCACTTCCCAACCCAAGAATCACTAGATTTATAAGTATAAGTGATAAACCTCTATCTTCACCTCATTTTAGCCCCTAGTGGATCCATTTCTCCATTGTTTTCATGTTTGATCTTGATGAGGAAAGATCAAATTAGCCTCATTTGACTTAAATTTCGCTCATATAATGGTGTTTCATATCTTCAGAAGTTTCTGCTGGAAAAACAAGAAAATCTGTTAATATTGGTAGAAAGGAGGGATAAAGAGACGAGTCTCAAGCCATAGAAGAGGTTGGTCGAAGCTCCAAGGGAACCCTAGTCCATATGGCAAGGTTGTGCATGCCCACACCTAGCTAGCATGGCTAGAGATCTGGCAAGGGTATCCCGTGCCATGAGGCACGACCGTGCTATGCCAAGATCTCAGGAGCTCATGCCAGAGATCTAGCACAAGTATCCCGTCTGGTGTCACTCTCCAATTTTCACCACTTAATTCTTTTTTCAGGGCAGTTTATGGGGGTTCTTCTTGGCTGTCAAGAGAGCAGTTTTTAGGGTGATTTCTAGGTTTACTTTCTGAGAAATTTTCACATTATGTTAGATAAACTTCGGGGATTAAAATCACGGGGTTTTTTTATTGTGAATTGAGATTTCCATTGATTGAAGTACGTACGTTTCTCTTCCCTTCTCTTTGCAATTGTAATCAAAGTTTGTGCCTTTAAATCATGTTCTTCAGTTCCTTATTTGCGATTGCGATTGTTGTGATGTTTTGTGGCTAAACCCCATATCTTAGATTAGGATTAGCCTCTATGATGTGATTGGGATCATATTCTAGGTTTTCGTGAATGTGAACCCATGGTTGTGACTGAATTCTCGCTTAGCATGCCATGTGTTCAGTGGATTGCCTGAGAGGGATATATTCATGTTCTTAATTCGGGTTGAGGAGATCAACAAGGGCTGAATGCCTAACTTAGAGCTACTTCGTGAGCGATTGACTCCTTGGGAGTAGTTAAGGTTTCAATTGGGAATTGCGGATTGCTCAATACTGTGGCATTGATGACTTTAGTTTCATGAAAATAGATAACTGGGACCACTTAGCCAGTCTAACAACCTTTGAAAGTAGGCGTAGATGTATTTTACCTTTTAATCATTCCATTTCAGTCGGTCGCATGGGCAAATTCATATGATCTAGTCCATAACCCAAAGAGCATAATAGTTTGGAAAATTCTAATCTAAGATCTCTGTAATAATCGAATTAAACAGTTTTCAGTAGCGTTTAGTTTCTGTAAACCTGAATTAGCTTCTGCCTAAATTGAGTGTTGAAGTTAGTCTAGTGGCTAAAACCAATTTCCCTGCGGAATATGAACCATACTTGCATTGCGGTAACTAGAATTAGCTTCTAGTCCAGACCTTCTACAATGGACTAGACTAGTCGTTGAAGATGTCCATCGATGCCGCAACTGGCAGGGCATTTATGGAAAAGTCTATTGAGGCTACGCTATTGGAGAAGATGGCCTCTAATAACTACTACTGGTCCAGTGAGAGAGTGAACATGAAGAAAAGTGGTGTCATGCTGTGGACTTGCTTGCTAGCAAAGTTAACGCCATTTCCCAGCAATTTGATCGTCTTGAAACCCCTTCTTCAGGCAGTTCTTCTAGTGTGATGTTTGAGGTTGGGCCATATGTGAGATCTGTGGCATTCAAGGGCATGCTGCCATTGAGTGTCATACTACTTTCCAATGAGTTAAGCATGGCCATGCTATGCAAAACATCAACAAACACCCACAAAACAATCTCAATTAGAGAAATCATCCAATTTCTGATGCTGTAATAACAATCCATTACCACTTAATGCCCCTCAGCCTCAACCCCCTGGTTTTCAATACAGGGCGCCTTACAATCTACCTCATCGACAACCTCTTCAACTAAAGTCTAATATAGAGAGTCTCATGGAGCATTTCCTAGCGACCCATACTAAGAGCAATGAAGCACTTCGTGAGTTGGTTAGCCAGTTGAGTTCTAAATTTGAGAACATGACCATTCACCAGAAAATGATGGAGACCCAGATCCCCCAGATCTCATAGCAGGTGAGCAATTTGTCTAGACCCCAGAGGCACTTACTTGGTTAACCTGAGACTAACCTCAAAGGTCAGATGAATTCCATTACATTGAGAAGTGGTAAGGAGTTAGAGGGTCCCCAAATGCCTATAAGGGAGGACTAGAGAGAGATTGAAGATGAGAGTAGTGCTGGGTAGGAGGATCCCATTGAGACCCTAAGTGAGCAGGTTTAGAATGAAAAGTCTAAGGATGTTCGAGCTGAGAGCGTTTCACCTCTAATGAAGCCTTACAAGCCTTATGTTCCATACGCTTAGAGGCTAGTGAAGGCTAGGGAGAAGTACAAGTATCGAAAGTTTCTTGAGATGTTAAAAAAGTTCTATATCAATATTTCCTTTTTGAAGGCTATCATTGACATGCCTTCCTATGCAAAATTCCTCAAGGATTTGCTCTCCAACAAAGGGAAGCTACTTGAGAATACTACAATGTCTCTCACCGAGGAATGCAGTGCCGCTATTTAGAATAAACTTCCTCCTAAGCTTTCAGATCCAGGAAGTTTCTCCATTCCCTGTTCTAGTGTGGATGTGACCATTTGCAGACCATTATGTGATTTTAATGCTAGCGTGAGCCTCATGCCGCACTCCTTCTATAAGAAGTTATAAGTAGGAGTTAAAACCTACTACCATCTCTTTGCAGCTCGCTGATAGATCCGTCAAGTACTCTCTTGGTATTCTTGAGGATGTCCCACTGTAAGTGGGAAAGTTCTTCATTCCCAGTGACTTTTTGTCATGGAGATGGAGGAGGACTCCCACATCCCTATCATCCTAGGGAGGCCCTTTCTGGCTACTGCGGGAGCCATGATTGATTTTAAGAATGGCAAGCTCTCCCTTCAGGTTGGAGATGAAAAGGTAGAATTTTACTTACTCCAACCTATGGCTACCCCAACTCTAGATGACACCTGTTGTAGGGTTGATGTATTAGAGAGGGCACTTAATCAGGAGGTCATGACTTGCCATTCTGTAGAGGATCCACTAGAAGCCGCCTTGATCGGCTGTCATGTGACTGATTTACAGTCCGGGGAGAAGGAGGAATATGCTAAACTCCCTAAAGCATCCACTGCCTATACGCGTAGGCAGTCACCCCAGGAGGTCCTTAGTGTGGAGGAACATGCCTCCAAGGAGAAGGAGAAGAGCGTACCAAAGGTAAAGTTGAAACCTTTACCTTCACATCTCAGGTTTGAGTTCCTTGGCCCCGAGCAAAAGTATCCTTATCGTCAATGCTCAACTGAATAGCCCCCAATTTGAAAAATTGTCGGATGTGCTCAGGAAGCATAGGGGTGCCATCGGTTATACCATTGACAACATCAAGGATCTTAGTCCTTTGCTATACATGCATCCCATCTTTCTTGGTGAAGGTCATGGCCCCTCTCAACAACCTTAACACCGTTTAAATCCTTATATGCAAGAGGTTGGAAAAAAGGATGTTGTCAAGCTACTTGACACTGAGATCATCTATCCTATCTCTGATAGCAAATGGGTGAGTCTAGTTCAGGTGGTCCCAACAAAGGTTGGCATGACCATCATCAAGAAGGAGTATGACGACTTCATTTCCACTAGGACAGTTACTGGGTGGTGCATATGCATTGATTATCACAAGTTAAATCAAGACACCCGGAAAGATAATTTCTCCTTCCCTTTATTAATTAGATGCTGCAAAGATTGGCTAGACACTCTTTCTTTTGTTACATAGATGGGTCTTCAGGTTTCTCTTCCAAATTCCTATCCATTCGAGTGATTAAGAGAAGACGATGTCCACATGTCCTTATGATACCTTCGCTTATCGTAGGATGCTTTTTGGGTTGTGTGATGCTTTTACCACTTTTTAGCATGGTGTATGACTGCTATATTTTCTGATTTTAGTAAGAACATCATGGAGGTGTTTGTGGATGACTTCTCTATCTACAGAGGTACCCTTGACTTGTGCTTAGAAAATCTTATCAAGGTACACCGTAGATGCGAGGAAGTCAACCTTCTACTAAATTAGGAAAAATGCCACTTTGTGGTTCAGGAAGGGCCAGTTCTGGGTCATGTCATTTCTGATAGGTGCATCAAGATAGACTAGGATAAGATTGAAGTTATTAAGCAATTGCCCCGCCTCCTTCTGTTAAAGGGATGTGGAGTTTTCTTAGCCTTGTGGGGATTTTATTGTCGCTTCATCAAGGAGTTCTCTAAGATCGCTAAGCCTCTGACTCAGCTCCTGGCCAAAGATGCCCCATTTTATGTTCACTGATGAGTGCCATGAAACTTGTTGTAGGGTTAAGCAGGTACTGATTTCTGCACCCATCATACAACCACCTGATTGGGATCTCCTTTTTAAGATCATGTGTGATGCCAGTGATCATGCAGTGGGGGCAGTTTTGGGGTAGCGCAGGGACAAGAAACCTTTTGTGGTCTACTACGCTAGTAGAACATTAGATGAGACTTAGCAGAATTATACCATGATTGAGAAGGAGTTGCTTACGGTGGTGTATGCAATGGAGAGGTTCAGACCATATCACCTATGCTCCAAAGTGATTGTGTACACTGACTACTCCACTCTCAAGCACCTCATTGAGAAGATAGATGCGAAGCCTTAGCTCATTCGGTGGATATTACTCATGTAGGAGTTTGATTTGGAGATCAAGAACAATGCGGGGGCCAAGAATGTCGCTGCTGATCTTCTGTCTAGTCTCATCGTTGAAAGCCAAGATGTCCCCCTAAGTGATGTTTTCCTTGATGAGCATCTCTTGGCCACTTCCACGGAGCAAGCCCTATAGTTTGCGGATATTGTGAATTATCTAGCCTTAAGGATTCCGCCTCATGACCTTTCCCCCAATCAAAAGAAAAAGTTCCTCCACGATATCAAGATGTACTTCTGGGAGGAGCCATTTCTTTACAAGCTGTGCAAGGATGGCGTCTATAAGCATTGTCTCCCCGAGGAGGAGATTCAAAGCGAGATCTCCCATTGTCACGACTCTCCATGTGGAGGGCATGCTGGTTCCTCCAAGATCGCATTGAAGGTGCTCCAGGCAGGTTTTTTTTGGCCTTCACTATTTAAAGATGACTACACCTATGTTCGCTCCTGTGATCGTTATCAGCGGATGGGCAATCTATCCCGGAAGAACAAAATGCCTTCAACTTCATCTTGGAAGTTGAAATCTTCGATGTTTAGAGAATTAACTTCATGGGGCCTTTCGTATCCTCCAGAGGCAATAAATATATTCTAGTTGTTGTGGATTACGTATCCAAGTGGGAGGAGGCTATAGCCAGCCCTACTAATGATTCAAGGGTAGTGGCTAAGCTCTTCAAGCGCATCATCTTTCCCCATTTCGGGGTCCTAAAGGTACTCATTAGTGACAATGGGATGCACTTCATAGAGAAGAAACTCGAAGCTCTATTGAAGAAATATGGAGTTCACCATAAGTATGGACTTGGCTGCCACCTGCAAACTAGTGGCCAAGTAGAGATCTCCAACTATGAGATTGAGACTATTTTGGAGAAAATGGTTACTGGATTATGGAAGGATTGGATGGACAAGCTTGATGATGCTCTTTAAGCCTATCGCATCACCTTCAAAACTCCTATTGGCGCCACCCCTTTCGGACTCATATATGGTAAGCATTGTCAGCTCCCCGTAGAGTTGGAACACAGTGCGTAGTGTGCCATCAAGCACTTCAATTTTGATTTGAAGTCTACGGGGAAGAGATGGTTACTGCAATTGAATGAATTCGAGGAGATCCACTTGGATGCTTATGAGAGTTCAAGGATATATAAGGAAACGATGAAGCAGTGGCACGATAAGTTTATCCATAGGAGGGAGTTTAGGGAAGGCAACTTGGTCCTTCTATTTAATTCTCAATTGAAGCACTTCCCTGGAAAACTCAACTCCCGATGGTCAGCTCTATTTAAGGTGATTAAGGTGTATCTTTATGGAGCTATTGAGATAGCCACAAACACTTTGGGCCCCTTCAAAGTGAATGACTCCCGGCTTAAGCACTACATTACTGGCAAGTCGATTAGGAGGAAGATCTCCTGTGAAACCCCCTGGTGCTCCCTTCACCTAGAAATTCTCAAAGGTCAAGCAAAGGAGCTTAAACAAGCACTTCTTAGGAGGAAACCCAAGCTTAACTACTTTTGGAAAAAAAATCAAAAATGAAAGGGAAAAAAAGAAAAAAGAAAAAGAGGAGGTAAAACACAAAAGGGCAAGACCTGACAGGCAGCAGGTTAGCACGGGCACCCTGTGACGCATGGCATACCCGTTTTGTCCTTAGAATTCAAAGAAAGGTGACCAGTAAGTTGGCACGGGTACACACGGCTGTGCAAGAGAGGATTCTGCATCGGCAGTGCCAGCGACCTGGCACTAGGCCACCGTGTCACTTGGTATGACCGTGCTATGTCCTTTTTCGGGGTAATAAGGCATGATTTCCTCTTCCTTCCCCTATTTATCTTCCATCTTTCTTCTACCTCTCTCTCTGTACGCATAAATCCTTTCATTCACCCACTCACCCTTTACTCAAATCCTCCCACCAGCCCTTATTTTTTCTCACACAATTCATCAATTTCACTCATAATTTCCCACTTCCCACTCAATTTGCCTCAATTTAATCTTCTTTTTCACCACCATCCCCTGCTTTCTCTCTCTCTAAAAACCTGTTGAAGTTGAAGTTTGTGCAAAATAAAGATTGCCTCCTCCCTTTTCTTCAAGCTTCACAAGGGATCACTTTGCCTTAAATCGCTACCATGGGCAAGAAAAGAGTTGGAGAAGGCTCCAAAGCTCCATCCATGCCCAAGAAGGCACTAAGGGCTCCCTCCTCCACTACCACTCCCTCCACTACTGAAGGTAAGAAGGATGCTTACCCTTTAATTCTTCCTCTTAGTACTAGAGGTTTACATTTTGTTAATGAGCGAAGAGTCCGTTATGAAACCTTGACGACTAGGAAGAATAGTGAGGAAAAGTTCTTCCATGCAGACCCTTTGAGAGCCTTCGATTTACTTGACATGATGCGATTAATTCAAAATTTAGGGTGGAAGGAATATATTATGATGCAATGCATCCCCTATGATTGCTCGTGCTTGATTTTTGAGTTCCTTGAGTGTAAACTGGGATGGAACATATAGAGGTCAGAAGGTGGAAATTTCTTTTCGAATGTTTAACATTGACCACCGGATGAGTTTGTAGATGTTTAATAAGTTGTTAAAACTTCTGGCCGTCAAGTGTGCATATAGGGATGTCCCAATCTTGTAGAGATCTACCCCGTTTGGATGAGCATTACTTGATCCAAATGGAAAACTTACATAGATAGGTTTGGGAGACCTAAGGCCTTTAACCCTGACAAGCCAAGGTCATTAACATTTGCAGTATAAATCTCTGGTACCTACAACGTTGCACCACGAAGACCATTTTTGGTCATAGCGACAACCAAAATGGGTGTACGAAGGCAAAATTGTTTACTATTTGGTGTGCGTCGTCAGACACTCCCATCGACACCGGAGCTTTCGTTATCCGCCACCTCATGAAGGTGGCTAAGATCACTCACAATAATGTACTAAGCATTAGGGGCATGGTTACTACCATCGCCCAAGCTCTGGAACATGGTGACAAGTTGACAACCCTTGAGCCTCATTTCTTGGGGGGTCACCTTGACATTAGTACTCTCCACCATATGATCATAATCGAGAATAGGGGTGGCACCATCTGGTATCCCCGCCATAAGGAAATATTTCTCACTCTTCCTAATCTTGAGCGCACCACTGTGACCAACAAGAGAAATTGAAATTATGACCGAGTGATTATTAGGGAAATGGTGCTAACTAGAGAGGATCAGGCTGTTGATGATGATGACGAAGAATATGATGATGACGATGAGGATGATGATGATGAGGGTCAGGAGGGGCACGAGACTGGGGGCACCTATGTTGAGGATAAGCCCATGATGCAGCCCCTGTCACAGTATCAACAACCACTCTGCTTTGAGATGGTGGGTCTTCTTTTTCCACCCAAATGCCCTTCAACTCCACCTTCCTCTAATCCTTCTCCACCCTTCAAATGGAGGTGATTGGTATTTGAGAAGGATACACTGGCATGCGCAATGACATCCATCATCTGTATGAATGTATGGAGTCTATTGAAGACGGGGGTGACATGCTTTCGAGGGTTTGTTGAACATCAAGAAGAGTGGGAACGAAGGCGGATTCGGAGAGAGGAAGGGCGGACCATGAGAGAGTACCGCGATTACAAAGAGCAGAGAAGGATGAACAAGTTAATATGGTGACAATTTGAGTCTATTCGACAGATAGAACACCATTTCCACACCTCTACGGGCAACCAATGGGACTCATCCTCCTTTCCATCGTTCGATCACAGTGGTTCCTCATCCTTCTCACCATTTCCCCCACACTTTTGGCCATCTCGAGTGCTCGATGGCGCTCAGTAACTGTGAGTTGTACCCCCTCACCATTTATCTCTAATATCTCTTTCTTTCATTGAGGACAATGAAGAGCTTAAGCATGGGGGAGGTGAGCTCATGAGTTTTGGGGCTACTTGTGTCTAACATGCTTGCATTTAGGTCTCAGGTTTCATTCTACCTTAGGTGCATTACTAGGGTGCATTAGTTTCAATTCCATTCTCTATTTAGGAAATCATACAGGATAGTCCATATGCATTGTATATATATTATTCCTAACCATTGATCTCAAGTGGAGACGTGCTGAGTAAGCTTTTTACAAGATTGCAAGGTAATTCTTCCAACTCTTCTCTTCATTTATCTACTTGTTGATCACTTTGGTAGAGTTATTGCTTTGAAAAAAATGAAAAAAAGAAAAATATTTTTGAAAAATTGAGCTTTTTAAAAACCTCTCTTCTGATGATGACCCAAGAAGTTGGTGGCCATTTGGTCGATGTGATTATTCATACTTGTGGGCTATTCTTGGTAGATGCTTTTATATGATGATTTTGAAATGGTTTAACCGCACTCCTTGGCTTTTACTTAATTAAATTGATTTGCCATTGGCCTCGCCTGAGGAGGTGAGAAATTGGAGGTTTTGATCCCTTTGTTGTTCAATCATGTTCAGTTTTACTTGGGGACAAGCAAGAGATAAGTATGGTGGAGTTGATAACCCTCCATCTTGACCTCATTTTAGCCCTTAGTTGACCCCTTTCTCCATTGTTTTCATGTTTAATCTTGATGAGGAAAGGTCAAATTAGTCTCCTTTGATTTAAATTTCGCTCATATAGCAATTTTTCATATTTGTAGGAGTTTCTGCCGGAAAAATGAGAAAATTCATTAATATTGGTAGAAAGGAGGGCTAAAGAGAGAGTTTCAAGCCAGAGAAGAGCCGGTTGAAGCTCCATGAGAACCCCAATCCATATGTCACGACCGTACCATGCCTACAACCAGCCAGCATAGCCAGAGATCTAGCACGGTTATCCCATGCCAGGAGGCACGTCGTGCCATGCCAAGATCTCAGGAGCTCATGGATAGAGATCTGGAACAAGTATCCTATGCCAAGCGGCGCGACCATGCTGCTCTCTAATTTTCACGACTTAATTCTTTTTTCACGACAGTTTAGGGGGTTCTTCTTAGTTAATCGAGAGAGCACTTTTAAGGAGATTTCTATGTTTACTTTATGAGGACTTTTCACATTAATTTAGATGAACTTTGGGGGATTAAAATCCCGGGGTTTCTACTTGCAAATTGAGATTTCCATTAATTGAAGTGTGTTTCTATTCCCTTCTCTTTATAATTCTAATCAAAGTTTGTGCCTTTAAATCATGTTCTTCAGTTTCTTATTTGTGATTGCAATTGTTGTGATGTTTTTTGGCTAAACTCCCTATCTTGGATGGGGATTAGCCCCTATTATACGATTTGGGACATTGATTGAAGTATGTTTCTTTTCCCTTCTCTTTGCAATTCTACTCAATCTTTGTACCTTTAAATCATGTTCTTCAGTTTCTTATTTGCAAATGCAATTGTTGTGATGTTTTGTGGCTAAACCCTCTATCTTAGATTGGGATTAGCCCCTATTATGCGATTTGGGTTCACATTCATGAAAGCCTAGAGTATGATCCCAACTCGCATGATAGGCGCTAATCCCAATCTAAGATAGGGGTTTAGCCACAAAACATCACAACAATTGCAGTCGCAAATAAGGAACTGAAGAAATGATTTTTATGGTAGTTTAGTTTAGGTTGTAGGGAATAAACAACCCATTGAAAGGATTAGATTTGGGTTGCATTGGATTAATTTTGGATTCAAGCACTGGGATTTGGAATTCTTCCTATCAATCTATAAGTTTTCTCCTCTCTCTACCTTTATGTTTTAGTTTTGTTCTTGTTCGTTCTTGTAATGATTATGTTAGCTTAGATTGTATTTAGTTTTAATACTTAGTTTTCATTATTAATCCATGTTTTATTAGGCCGTTAGATTTGATTAGTTTTATTCTCTTTCCTCCATCTTCATGCTTGCTATGTTCTTTGTCAGCTTAGGTTTGAATTTGGGTTTTGTGTTTTGTTGATTAGTTGGTAGATTTTGTTGGCTTGAATTGTGACTAGCCCTTGATTGCTAATTAACCTTATTTATGCCTCAACCCTCCCTTGTTCATGCCTAGAACTTAGAGCTTTCTTTTATGCCTGCCAAGTGTTCGATGAAATACTTGAAAGAGCTTTCATCTGTGTTTTGGGATAATCGACTTATGCTGAGAGGTGAGGTCGATTGTCTAGTGTGAGTAGAGAGAATAGTTGGGATTGGAACATGAAAATAGTCTCATCGCTAGCTAAGTCAAGGGTTGTCAATCTCGTAGTTTAGTTGAACTAATCCCATGAAAATAGGAGGTTAGAACAATTAGACTAGCTCATGACCCTTAAGAGAGGGCTTGTGTGGTTTTAATGATACAACCGACCATCTCTGAATACTAGCGTAACTTGGGAAGGTGAGGGCTTGACTTGATCACTTGGTTTATCTTAGGTCTAATCATAGCTCTTTTGTTTTCGCTTTAGTAGTTTAGTTCTATTTTTTATTCCTTTGATTTTGCCTCGCTCGAGACGCTTTAGTTAGCTCTGGTAGTTGGAAACACAACTTCCTGTGGACGACACTCCAAGTACTCAACGATGCACCTTGCACTTGGGGTTTATAAATATTAAAACTTTGTTTTTCCCTAACAAGTTTTTGACACCGTTGTCTGGGAGTTGGCATCTTTCAATATTGGGGTTTACTTAAGCATTCGAGACTAGGCCTATTAGAAAATCGAAAAAAAAAAATTTCAAAAATTAAAAATTTCAAAAAAAAAATCAAGATGGCTATTTTCCATTTACCTCGGTTTGAGCATGAACCTTTTTGGTACTGCTTGTCTAGATTGAATGATTATCGTGCTCAATATGTGCTTTTTTGAGTATGAAAAATTTTCATTTTTGTGCAAATTCTTCAATTCTTCTTTTTTTTCTTTTTCATATAGTTTCTCTTTTTGTTGTCTTTAGGGGAGTTTTGTACTATTTGATCAGCCTTGATCTCTGGTACCTTGGCTATTAGTTCTTATATAAGTATGATGTGCATGGTGGATTTTTGTCCTAAGCTTGTGATTCTAGTCCTTGGCTCTAACCCTAATAGTCCATTGTAATTTTGCAATCCAATCCTTATTTATATATCATCATTATCTTAGGATCTAAATCTTCCATTGTTTGACTCTCCCACTTGTGTTTGTGCATCACTACTTTTGTCTTCACTTCAAAATTACAAGGGTGAAGAATTTCTGAAAAAAAGAGAAGAAATCTGAAAATATCCCTTTGAGGCATGTGCTGCTAGAAATTAAAAAACAAAAAAGTTTGAAAGTCGGGAATGAAAAGTATCCCTTTGAGGCATGCGCTACTAGGTGCTACCCTTTGAGGCAATACTGCTATTGGGAATGCTTACTTCCCATGTCAATAAGTTAATAATGTAGTTGATGCCAGTTAAGTGGATTGAGTTGATTCTGGTAAGCCAAAGTCCTAGGATGATGATACACTTGCACACCAGGCACTAGGGTGGATTCAATGTTCTCAAGCATCGTGGGGTGAAAAGCTGATGTCTGGATGGCATTTTTGGGATGAAGAGTCCTGAAATGCATGCGATGCATGTGTATAGACTGATACTTGAGTTACTAAGGGGTTTTGGTTGATCTGATTGTGTACAGTTTACCCCGATGTATGTTTTGTGTTTTGTCATTTTTATTTTTCGATTTTTGTTTCTCTTTTCTTTGTTTTCCTTTCTCAGATTTTGTGGGTATATCTTCTGCAAACCCTTACGAGACCTCACTCATCCACTTAGGGGAACCAAGGGGTTTAAAGGGCTTGTTGAATACGCTAAACGCAACCGTGATTTCTACGAAAGTGAGTTAGGTTCTTAGGTTAGTTTTTATTTGTGTTTTGCTCGATGACGAGCAAAAAGGTAGGTGTGGGGGTATTTGTTGCACCAATTTTTGACCCCATTTTAGCCCTTATTTGACCCATTTTTCTCGGTGTTTTCATGTTAAGTTTAGATGAAAAAGGGTCAAATTCACTTCCTTTGATTCAATTGTACTTATAATGTGTTTTATCTTACTTTCAGGAGAAATTCTCGGGTTTTGATAGAAAGGAAGACTTTAGGAGCGATTGGAAGAATGCATAGAGGTCCAACGAAGCCCCAGGAGCACAAGTGAGAGCTGTAGGAAGCGCACGGTCATGCTGCAGGAGTGCACAACCGTGCTGCAGGACCAGAAGCTACGCACAGGCTGGTGCACGGCCGTGCGTCCTGCCAGTGCGTGGGTGCACGGCCGTGCGTCGTGCCAGTGTGTGGGTGCACGGCCGTGCGTCCTTGAAACATGACCGTGCGTTCTATCTGCCGTTGCGATTTAAGTGGTCTCCAACCTTTGAAAAGGGGCTTTTTCTTTCTTTTTTGGGGGGGTTCTTCCAGGTGATTTTTAGGGTAGTTTAGTTTAGGTCTTAGGGAATAAAAACCCCATTGAGAGGATTAGATTTGGGTTGTATTAGATTAATTTTGAATTCAACCACTGGGATTTGAAGTTCTTCCTATCAATCTATAAGTTTGCTCTTCTCTCTAACTTTACATTTCAGTTTCGTTCTTGTTTGTTCTTGTTATGATTATGTTAGTTTAGATTGTATTTAGTTTTAATGCTTAGTTTTCATTGTTAATCCATGTTTTATTAGGCCGTTGGATTTGATTAGTTTTATTCTCTTTCCTCCATCTTCATGCTTGTTATGTTCTTTGTCAGCTTAGGTTTGAATTTGGATTTTTGTGTTTTGTTGTTGGTTAGTTGGTAGATTTTGTTGGCTTGAATTGTGACTAGCCTTTGATGGCTAATTAACCTTGTTTATGCCTCAACCCTCCCTTGTTTATGCCTAGAACATAGAGCTTTTTTTCATGCCCGCCAAGTGTTCGATGAAATGCTTGAAAGAGCTTTTATTTGTGTTTTAGGGCAATCGACTTATGCTGAGAGGTGAGGTCAATTGTCTAGTATGGGTAGAGAGAATAGTTGGGATTAGGACATGAAAATAGTCTCGTCGCTAGCTAGGTCAAGGGTTGTCAATCTTGTAGTTTAGTTGAACTAATCCCATGAAAATAGGAGGTTAGAACAATTAGACTAGCCCATGAACCTTGAGAGAGGGCTTGGATGGTTTTAACGATGCAACCGACCATCTCTGAATACTAGCGTAACTTGGAAAGGTGAGGGCTTGACTTGATCACTTGGTTTATCTTAGGTCTAATCATAGCTCTTTTGTTTCCGCTTTAGTAGTTTAGTTCTATTTTCTATTCCTTTGATTTTGCCTAGCTCGAGACGCTTTAGTTAGCCCTGATAGTTGGAAACATAACTCCCAGTGGACGACACCCCAAGTACTTAACGATGCACCTTGCACTTGGGGTTTATAAATATTAAAACTTTGGTTTTTCCCTAACAACAGTGAGGGTTAGAAGAAACCCACATGGAGCACCTTTGCAGCGGTCTTGGAGGTACCAACATGGCCTTCACATGGAGAGTCGTACTAATGGAGATCATGCTTTGAATCTCCTCTTCGGGGAGGCAACGCATGTAGATGCCATCCTTGCACAGCTTGTAAAGAAATGGCTTCTCCTAGAAGTACGTCCTGATATCGTGGAAGAACGTTTTCTTCTGATGGGGGGAAATGTCATGAGGTGGAATCCCCAAGGCTAGATAATTCACAATATCCGCGAACCATGGGGCTTGCTCTATGGAGATGGCCCAGAGACGTTCATCAGGGGAAGCACCATTTAGGGCAACATCTTAGCTTTTAACGATGAGCCTAGAGAGATGATCAGCAACGTCATTCTCGGCCCCTGCCTTGTCATTGATCTCTAAATCAAAATCCTGCAAGAGTAATATCCACCGGATGAGGTGAGGCTTTGTATCTTTCTTCTTAAGGAGGTGCTTGAGAGTGGCATGGTCAGTGTACACAATCAGTTTGGACCATAGGAGATAGGGTCTAAACTTCTCCATTGCACACACCACCATAAGCAACTCCTTCTCAATCATGGTATACTTTTATTGAGCTTATCTAATGTTCTACTAGCGTAGTAGATCACAATAGGTTTCCTGTCCTGTCCTAGCCTAAAACTGCTCCCACCGCATGATCGCTAGTGTCACTCATGATCCCAAAAGGGAGATCCCAATCAGGTTGATAGGGGCAGAAATCAGTGCTTGCTTAATCCTGTAAAAAGCTTCATGACACTCATCAGTAAACACAAACAGGGCATCTTTGGCCAGGAGCTGAGTCAAAGGCTTACCGATCTTGGAGAAGTCCTTGATGAAGCGACGATAAAATCCTGTATGACCAAGGAAACTCTGCACCCCTTTGATAGAAGTAGAAGGAGGCAACTGCTTAATAACCTCAATCTTAGCCTTCTCTACCCTGATGCCCCTACCAGAAATGGCATGACCCAAAACTACACCTTCCTGAACCATGAAATGGCATTTTTCCCAATTGAGCACAAGGTTGACTTCCTCGCATCTCTGGAGTACCTTGGTAAAATTTTCTAAACACAAATCAAAGGTACCTTCGTAGACGAAGAAATCATTCATAAATACCTCCATGATTTTCTTAATAAAATATAAAAATGTAGTAGTCATGCACTGCTGAAAAGTGGCAGGAGCATTACATAACCTAAAAGGCATCCTAGGATAAGCAAAGGTTCTGTAAGAACATGTGATCGTCTTCTCCTGATCACTTGGATGAATAGGAATTCGCAAGAAACGTGAATACCCCATCCATGCAATAGAAGAAAGAGTGTCTGATCAATCTTTCCAGCATCTGATCAATAAAGGGATGGGAGAAATGATTTTTCCAAGTGGCTTGATTAAACTTGCGATAACCAATGCACTTGCGCCACCCAGTAACTGTCCTAGCGGAAATGAGCTCACCACTCTCATTTTTATGACGATCATGCCACCCTTTTTTGGGACTACCTGAACTAGATCCACCATTCACTATCAGAGATAGGATAGATGATCCCAGCGTCAAGTAGCTTGACAACTTCCTTTTTCATAACCTCTTGCATATTAGGATTTAAATGGCGTTGTGGTTGTCAAGAGGGGCGATGACCTTCAGCAAGAAAGATGCGATGCATGCATAGCGAAGGACTAGGATCCTTGATGTCGTCAATGTTATAGTTGATGGCACCCCTATGCTTCCTGAGTACATCCAACAATTTTTCAAGTTAGGGGCTATTCAGTTTAGCAATGACGATAACAAGATACTTATGCTCAGGGTTAAGGAGCTCATACCTGAGATGTGAAGGTAAAGGTTTCAACTCTACCTTTGGTACGCTCTTTTCTTTCTCCTTGGAGGCATGCTCCTCCACGCGAAGGACCTCATGGGGGTACTGCCTACGCATACAGGCGTTGGACGCATCGAGGAGTTTAGTATATTCCTCCTTCTTTTGTGATTGTGGATCAGCCTCATGGCAGCTGATCAAGGCGGCTTCTAGTGGATCTTCCATAGAATGGCAAATTATAGTCTCTAAATTAAGTGCCCTCTCAATACATCAGCTCTGCAGCGGATGTCTTCGAGAGTTGAGGTGGCCATATATTAGGGTAAGCAAAATTCCACCTCTTCATCCTCAAGGAGAGCTTGCTATTCTTAACATCAATCATGGCTCCCGCAGTAGCCAGAAAGAGCCTCCTTAGGATGATAGGGATGCGGGAGTCCTCCTCTATCTCCATGACAACAAAGTCAAAGGAAATAAAGAACTTACAGTGAGGCATCCTCAAGAATGCCAGGAAGGTACTCGACGGATCTATCAACGAGCTACAAAGGGATGGCAGGGGATGGTAGTGAGTTTCAAGTCTCCCACTTGTAGCTTTTTATACGTGGAGTACGACATGAGGCTCATGCTGTCCCCAAGATCACATAATGCTCTGCTGATGGTCATATACCAACATAACAGGGGATGGAGAAACTTTCTGGATCTAAAAGTTTATGAGGAACCTTATTCTGAACAATGGCATTACACTCCTCGGTGAGAGACACTGTAGTATTCTCAAGTAACTTCCCTTTTTTGCAGAGTAAATCCTTCAGGAATTTTGCATAGGAAGGCATGTCAGTGATAGTCTCCAAAAAGGGAATATTGATGTGGAACTTTTTCAACATCTCAAGGAACTTTTCATACTTGTGCTCCTCCCTAGCCTTCACTAGCCTCTAAGGATATAGAACATGGGGCTTGTAAGGCTTCATTGGAGGTGAAACGCTCTCAACTCGAACCTCCTTGGACTTTTCACTCTAGACCCGCTCACTTGAGGTCTCAATGGGATCCTCCTTCCCAGCACTCCCCTCATCTTTAATCTCTCTCTTGTCCTCCCTCATCCTTCAACTCCTTACAACTTCTCGATGTAATGGAATTCATCTGACCTTTGGGGTTGGTCTCAGGTTGACCAGGGAAGTGCCTCTGGGGTCTAGACAAATTGCTCACCTGCTGTGCGATCTGGGCGATCTGGGTCTTCATCATTTTCTGGTGAGTGGTTATGTTCTTAAATTTAGAACTCTACTGACTAACGAACCCACCAACTGCTTCATTGCTCTTAGTATGTGTCACTATGAAGTACTCCATGAGGCTCTCCATATTAGACTTTAGTTGAGGAGGTTGTTGGAAAGGTGGATTATAAGACGCCTTGTATTGAAAACGAGGGGGTTGAGGTAGTGGTAATGGATTGTTATTATAGTAGTAGAAATTGGGATGATTTCTCCAACCGAGATTGTATGTGTTTGAATAAGGGTTATTTTATGCGTGTGCTGAAGTTTTACATAGCATTGATATGCTCAACTCCCTAGAAAGTAGTATGACACTCAATAGCAGCATGCCCTTGAATGCCACAAATCTCACATATGGCCCCAACTTCAAACATCACACCAGAAGAACTCCCTGAAGAAGGGGTTCTAAGCCAATAAAACTGTTGGGCAAGGGCATCAACCTTGCTAACAAGGAAGTCCATAGCATCTACTCCATATATGCCACCACTTTTGTTCATGTTTGCTCTCTCACTGGACCAGTGGTGGTTATTGGAGGCCATCTCCTGTAATAGAGCCCTCGCAGCCTCAATAGACTTTTGCATAAGTGCCCGCCGGCTGCGGCATTGATAGACATCTTCAATGACTAGTCTAGTCCATTGTAGAAAGTCTAGATTAGAAGCCAGTTAGGAATGCTATGGTGTGGGCATTAACGCTGAAGATCCTTGAACCTTTCCCACAGTTCATATAGTGATTCACCATCTTATTAGGCAAAAGAAGTGATATCCGCCCTCAACTTAGCAGTTTTACCTGGTGAGAAGTACTTGGTGTGGAAGACTTTTAAAAAGGCCTCCCAAGTGGCGAGCAAGTTGGGCTCTTCATTTTGTAGTAATCGCCCACTCTGTCTCTGATGGAGAATGGGAAGAGCCTCAGCCTGATCACATCAGCAGAAACCCCGTTAAGCTTAATTATGTCACACTTGGCGAGAAAGTTGCGAACGTGAATGTGGGGTTCTCCATGGGATGCCCACCAAACTGATCCTTCTCCATAAAAGAAATAGGCCCGCAATTCAAAATTATCCGCTTTAATGGCTGGCTTCACAATGGATGAGGTAATGTCGGATGCTTGCGGCAAGGCATAGTCCCGCAACACGCAATGATTTCTGTCTACCATAATAACGTGCAATTGTTTCTTCTTTCTTACACTGCTTTGTCACCGTGCAGTAGCTTCTATCTCAGGGTCGAAAGGAATGAGATGGCGACTCTGTTGATTGCACCTGTGCGTACAAAGACAAATACTACGCCAAGCGTAAGCGAGTCCAAGCAAAGACAAAAGTAAGGAGGGTGAAAAGTAAGAAAAGAAAAGGAAAATGCCTAATCTAAAGTGTTTTGGTCGCTTCTAATTATAAAACTAGCAAGATCCCCAGCAACGGCACCAAAAACTTTAGCTTAAGTAACCACAAGTGCACAGGCTCAAATTGCAATTAGCGACGGTAAGTACAGATCGTATTCCGCATGGAGCTTGGTTTTAGTCACCAAATTGACTTCAACAGTCAATTTAGGCAGAAACTAATTCAGATTTATAGAAATTGAATGCTACTGAAAGCTGTTTAATTCAATAATTACAAAGATCCTATATTAGAATTCTCCACACTATTATGGTCTTTGGGTTTTGCACTAAATCATATGAATTTGCCCATGTGACCGACTGAAATGGAACGATTACAAGGTGAAACACATCTACGCCTACTTTTGAAGGTCGTTAGAGTGGTTAAGCGGTCGCAGTTATCTATTTTCATGAAACTAGAGTCATTAAAGCCACAGGATTGAGTAATCAGCAATTCCCAATCGAAACCCTACCTACTCTCATTTTAAGGAGCCGAAAACTTGTTAGGGAAAGTTTTAATATTTATAAACCCCAAGTGCAATGTGTATTATTGAGTACTCAGGGTATCGTCCGTAGGGAGTTGGGTTTCCAAGTATTAAAGCTCACTCAAGCGTATCAATCTAGGCAATATAGAGGGTGAAGGAAAGAAGAACTAAACTACTAAAACAAGTAAACAACGGACTTGGGTTGTGATTGAATCTATGGCAAACCGACTAATCAAGTTGAGCCTTCACCTTCCCATTATGCTAGTATTCAGAGATGATCAGTTGCATCACTAAAGACCACCCAAGCCCTCTCTCAAGGGTCATGAGCTAATCTAATTATTCTAACCTCCTATTTTCATGGAATTAGCTCAATTAAACTACAAGATTGACAACCCTTAACCTAGCTAGCGATCGAAATTATTTTCATGTTAGAATCCCAGCTATTCTCTGTATCCACACTAGACAATCAACCTCACCTCTCAGCATAAGTCCAATTCCCCAAAACTCGGGTAAAAGCTCTTTCAAGCATTTCATCGAACACTTAGCGGGCATGAAAGAAAACGTTAAATTCAAGCATAATACAAAGTGGGAAAAGGCCTAAACAAGATCAATTAGCCATCAAGAGGCTAATCACCATCCAAATCAATACAAACTAGCAACTAAGCATCACAAACACAATTAAACCTAATTACAACTAAACACACAAACATGAACACAAATATGTACTAGCAAAGAAATTAAAGCAATAACAAAAATCTAACGCACTAAAAAGCATGAATTAACAACAAAATTAAAAATCAAACATAATCAAAATAAGAACAAAACGTACAAAAATAGAGAGAGAAAGAGAAGAGTAAACTTATGTTGATTAAATGAATTTTGGGAATCCGTAAGTATGAATCCAAACAACCAAAACAAATTCTAATCTTTCTAATATAATTCCCCTAAAGGGGGTTTTTATTGGCTAAATCTAAACTAAGAACTCCCAAAAGGTAGCCAAAGGAGAGCCGAGGAGAGCTCCCTACAAAACACCCGAAGGGGCTTTAAATTAAAAATCGGGTGATTGAGCGAGCGGGGTGGTGGCGCACGGCCATGCCAACTAGCACGGCCACCCTGTGCTAGGGTGGACCAGGCACGGCCACATCATGCCAAATTTCTGGCATGGTGGCACGACCTTCCCTGTCGTCCTTTCTTGTATTCTTTTGCTCTTCATGTCCGTCTTCGCTCCTTTTCTTGGCGTTTGCTCGATTGAGGTTATTGCCTACAAAAGTAAACAAAACAAGTAAAATCCTAAAGATTAAGTTATTATACGAGCTAAAAATTAGGTGAAAAAGACACATAAAATATGCCAAATTATCGCCTAACACCAATCGGTCACGAAGTAGTTCTAAGTTGAGGATTCAATTGTTGTTGATCTCCTGAACCCCAATTAAGAACATGAATGTTGAATCAATCTTATATAAGGTTTTGATGAATATAACCCAAATGTGCTAATTATGCTTGGCTTGAGTTGAGTGCTAGAATAATGTGATAAGACAGATTGCAAACATCCTGGAGATCAGTTCGAAATGCTTGAAGCTATGTGATAAAATTGTATGTTGAAAGCAACAGAAGTTGCAAACACCCTGAAGAACAGGTCGAAGTAGCTGAAATCATCAAAGTGGATACATGCGCACATCATCAGTAGAGTACAAGAGTCTTTAGAATCTTAGGGCTAACTACTTGTTATATTTGTCTAGATTCTTGTTAATACACCAAAGAAGAACTTGACTTAACACTCACCTTGAAGGAATTATTTAAGCTGACTTAGAACCCTGCTCAGAAAAATTGAGCAAATAGGTCTGCAATGCTCTGAGGCAGCGAGTGCAAAAATCGGTTTTCAAAGATTTTCAAGAGTTTTCCTCCTGCTAAAATTCCTAATATATTTAGGGTTGATTTTCTGATAATATTATGTCTTAGAAAGAGTACTTTCCTAAATAATATTGATCTTCTAAAAGATTTTTCAAAAGATTTTATCTTATCCTTAAAAGATATAATTTTCTAAAAAGATAAATTCTTAAAGGATTTAATTCCTTTAAGATACTGAGTATTTTCAGAGTTATTATAGAAATCAAATCCTTGTTTTTTCGTGGGTGTATAAGCACTCGCTTCTCATCTCTTCAAGCAAGGTTTTTCAAAGGTTTTCACAATTGATCAAGTGCTAAAATTGCTTTTCTGAGTCTGAATTTTTATGTTAAAAAAACCTTCAAAGTATGCGCTTAATCGAGTCTTCATTATAGGCATAATAGGAGTTGTATGGTACCTTACATTCAGCTTATTTAGAAGCATTCAAGTAAGGTGTTTTTATCTCTTTTCCGTCATCGTGATTAGAGGTTGTCCAAGTTGTTGGACGTGGTCTCTTAGGGGACGTGTGGACATTGTGTCCGTGAGTATTTGTCCAAGTTGGACGTGGTCTCTTAGGAGACGGTAGACGTGTTGTCCGTGTGAGCTTGTCTAAGTCTTGAGAGACCTTGGATTTGTGTTTGTAACTAGAGTCTTCGGAGAGACTAAGTTACGTGTGTGACGTTGTCACGTGTGGTACATAGTGTAACGAACTTGGCCCGTGTTAGTGAAAGTGTTTGTTGAAATCCCACTGAGGTAAGTCATGGTTTTTACACCTCCATTGGGCCAGAGGTGGTTTTCTACGTAAAAATATTGTGTCTCTTTTACTATTACCGCAATTACTTTCACTTCTGTTTCACAGAGAAAACGCATTCCAAGCAGTACTCACGAGTGTTCTGAAAGAAGTTTTGTTTCTGTCTCACTGGAACCACGCACTTCAAACTGTTCTCACGAGTGTTTTTGAAACAATTCAAAAAATTGATAGACACAATTCACCCCCCTTGTGTCCTTGTGTGTTTAAACTTAACAATTGATATCAGAGCAGGCTCTCATAAATTAGGCTAACACCTAGAGAGATTCTGTAAGAATGAGTGCACCACAAGGAATCTCGGAATGTCAATCTGTGACCAGACCTCCATACTTCAATGGACAACACTACAGTTGGTGAAACAATCGAATGGAGAACTATATCTAAGTTGAGGATTATGAGTTGTGGATGCTCATTGTGAATGGTCCTTACATTCCAGTGAAAGTCACAACTGATGGGAAGATTGTTCGTAAGGAGCCAAAGGAATTCGACTCAGATGATTTTAGAAAGATGGAGAAAAACACCAAAGCCAAGAAGCTGCTATATTTTGGACTCGGACCAGATGAGCACACTTGCATCTCAGAGTGTGAATCTGCAAAAGAGATATAGAATGCCCTTCAAGTAGCTAACGAAGGAACCAATCAAGTCAAGCAATCCAGGATCGAGCTGCTGGTGAGGAAATATGAGCTATTCGAGATGAAAGATAAAGAAACAATCATGGATATCCATACTCGATTCAACCATATTACTAATGAGTTAAAATCGTTGGGAAAATCCTTTACCACTAAAGAGTTGGCTCGGAAGATCCTACAAATTTGACCTCATTCATGGGAATCAAAGGTCACTGCAATCCAAGAAGCAAAAAAGATGAATGAGATTTTCTTGGATGAGCTTATTAGGAACTTACAAACATATGAACTAAGGAGAAACTCTCAGATGAAGGGGGAAGTGAAGAAAGATCATGGGCTTGCAGTAAAGGCAAGGGAAAGTGATAGCTCAGATTTTGATGAAGAAGGAATGGCCATAATTGCACGAAAATTCAAGAAATTTTTTAAGAAGACCGAAAGCGTATACAAAAAGGGCAATACCAGCAAGCCTAAAAACAGTGACCGAGATCAGTTCTCAGGATGTTTCAAGTGCGGAAGGCAAGATCATGTGGTGAAGAATTGTCTCTTGGTGAAGGAAGAACAGAGGTCAGAACAGGTCCGAACCAGAGGCAGAAAAACTTAGTTGACTAATGCTGAAAAATGGTTCACTAAAGCAATGATGGCAGCTTAGGGAGACACCTCAGAAGAGGAAGAAGACTCTCAGGATGAAGAAGAAGCTGTGGCTCTCATGGCTCGATGTGAATCTGTCTCAGACTCTGATGGTGAAAGTCTCAAAAAGGAGGTACGTAATCTTAGTAAGAAAAAACTTGAAAAATTAATTTTTTCATTGATGGAGGAATGTGAAGCTCTAACTTCTAAAAATTACATGCTTAAAAGTACCTGCTTAGATTTAGAAAAGGATGTTAAGAGACTAGAAAGAAAAAGACAAGAACTTAAATATATGAATGAGGCTCTCATGTATGAGAAGCATGAAATCAATGAAAAGGCTCTTGCTTTAAGTAGAGAATTAGACATCCTTAAGGACCTGAGTGACAATAAAGAGGAAGAACTCAACACTAAAATCAGAGAGCTGGAAAGTGAGTCTTCAAAGCTAAAGCATAATCTAGAATCCCAGATGAATGATAACAAACAGCTTCGAGAACAGGTCCAGAGAGCTGAAACTGACTTTACTGAAAACAGGCGCTTTAACAGTTCCTCAGAAGCTCTGAACTTGCTTAATACTCATCATAACCGAAACAGAAAAGGTTTAGGTTTTGTGAATAGACGTGTTACTAAGCCAGTAGACAAGAAGTATGTTGGTTTGCCAGAAAATAAAATTTATTATCATTATGGAAAAATTGGTCATTATCGATATGCTTGAGCCTTGAGAAAAAGGACCATGGAATGAAACCCATTGTATGTTAAACAAATATGGATTGGAAAAGATGAGTTAAATTCCATGACAAAGAAAAGAATGGGACCCAAGTGGATCTGGGTTCCCAAGACAAATACTTAGCTGTTTTGCAGGCTAAAGTGAGAGGAGGCAACCAACTATGGTTCTTGGAGAGTGATTGCTCAAGATACATGACTGGAGATAGATCAAACTTCCTCTCACTTACAGCCTTTGATGGAGGGAGAGTGGTAATCGGAAACGGCAAGTCGAAAAATTATCAGAGTAGGTAAGATAGGTAAATCACTCTCTCACTCTATTAGTAATATATACTTGGTTGATGGTTTACAACATAATTTGCTAAGTGTGTCTTAATTGCGTGATAAAGGTAATCATGTTGGGTTTACTTCAAATCAATGTTTGATTACTAATATCAAATCTGGAGAAGTTGTGCTAAGGGGGATGTGACACAATAATGTTTATAAAACATGTGTTCTTGAACTTCCCCAAAATCATATGACTTGCTTGAGTGTTCTTGATGATGATAATATGCTTTGGCACAAGAGGCTAGGTCATGCTAGTCTTTTCTTGCTAAACAAACTTGTGTCTAAAAGTCTAGTTTTTGGCTTACCTTCCATCAAATACAATGATGACAAGGTATGCAATGCTTGTGCTAAAGGAAAGCAAACTAGAATTGCATTCAAATCAAAGAAGTATCTTAGTACTTCTCGACCCCTTGAGCTATTACATGTTGATTTGTGTGGTCCCATGAGGATCACAAGTAGGGGCGGCAAGAGGTATGTGTTTGTTATGGTAGATGATTACTCTTGTTTCACTTGGGCTCTATTCCTAGCATCTAAAGATGAATCTTTTGAAGCATTCGTTATATTTCTTAAGAAAACTAAAAAGAGAATAGGACACTCATTGATAAGTCTTAGATCTGATCATGGAAAGGAATTTGAAAATTCAAGCTTTATTGATTATTGTAATGAACATAGCATTGATCATAATTTTTTTCAGCCCCAAGAACACCCCAACAGAACGGGGTGCCAAAGCAAAAAAATCAAACTCTCGAAGATATGACTAGAACCATGCTTGTTGCTAGTGGTCTTTCTAGAAATTTTTGGGCAGAAGCATTGAACACAGCTTGTTACATTATTAATAGATGCATGATCAGACCCATTCACAATAAGACTTCTTATAAATTTTTCAAGGGGCGAAAACCCAGTATTATGCACCTAAGAGTCTTTTGTTACAAATGTTACGTGCACAATAATGGGAAGGAGCCCTTGGGAAAGTTTGACCCTAGGAGTGATGAGGCAATTTTCTTAGGATACTCTTCACATAGTAAAGCTCACAAAGTATTCAACAAAAGGACTATATGTGTTGAGGAGAGTGCGCATGTACTATTTGATGAAACTAACTCCTTGATTAAGAATGATGTACAGGATGAAGATTTTGATCTTGGACTTGCAAGAAAAGACAATGGTAAGATGCCTGAAAATGAACCACTTATTGAAGTTAATGGTAAGGAAAGTGGGCAGGAGTTGGACCAATCAGGGAGAAGCCTGGCTGACCCTGATATGGACTGAAACCAGCCCACTCAATCCCTCACTTCTCTGACTGATCCGGGAATAGGCTTCTGACCTGATCCCACAACTGTTCCTGCAACCAGCCAGGAGAAAGTGAAAAGCGGATCTATGGATCTTTTCACTTCACGAGCCTGGAAACACCAAAGCTCGCACCCCCTTGACCAAATTATTTTTGATATCAATATAGGGGTGCAGACCAGATCTAAGCTCAGAAATTTTTGTGCTTTCTATGCCTTTTTACCTCACATCGAGCCTAAGAATGTTCATGAAGCTCTTGCAGATTCTGACTGGATTATAGCCATGCAAGAAGAGCTTCATCAATTTGAAAGGAACAACATCTGGCACCTTGAACCACAGCCTGAGGACAGAACAATTATTGGAACCAAGTGGGTGTTCAAAAACAAGTTGGATGAGTTGGGAACAGTCACTAGGAACAAGGCCAGACTGGTGATTCAAGGTTACAATCAAGAAGAAGGGATTGACTATGAAGAAACGTTTGCATCTGTAGCAAGGTTAGAGGCTATTCGAATCTTGGTAGCTTTTACAGCCCACATGGAGATCAAGTTATACCAAATGGACGTCAAGAGTGCCTTCCTCAATGGATTTTTAGTTGATAGAAAAAGCACCACAGGTATGGCTACTTTTCTTAGGCCCTGTTTGGTCTCTTGGTCTACAAAGAAACAACACTCAGTTGTCATGTCCATAGCAGAAGCCGAGTATGTAGCGGCTGCTTCTTGTTGTGCTCAATTGTTGTGGATACGGCAACAACTCAAGGATTTTAGTGCTGACACGGGATGCATTCCCATATTTTGTGATAATACAAGTGCAATTAACATTGCCAAAAATCCGTGTCAACTTAAAAGGACTAAGCATATTGATGTTCGCCATCACTTCTTAAGAGACAATGTTGAAAAGGGCTTGATTTCAATGAATTCTTATGCCACTAATAAACAAATTGCTGATATTTTTTTACCAAGGCACTAAGTAGAGATCAATTTGAAAGGAATAGGCTTGAATTGGGTTTGATTAAAAGAGCTTGAGCATGCTTAATTAACCCCCAATGATTGACTAGTCAAGGGTCGTTAGGCCAAATACATTGTTCCAATTGGTGCATTCAATTCTTGTGCTTTTACTGGCACATGTGTGGAAAGTAATATGCTGACACTCATTGAGGCCTAATGATATTGCCCTTGGTGTCCTAAGACACCGAATTGTTAACAATAAGAACAGGCTCCAGGAACAGACCTGACAACTGTTTGTATCATGTGCTGACCAAGTGGCAGTGTTAAAGGATTGTTGGAAACTGAAATTTACTTTTTAGTATACCTAACCTATAATTTATACCCTACCTAGTGTGTAATGAAGAGCTACATGCAAAACACTCTCTCTCTCCAAAATTCGTCCATCTCTCTCTCTCTACACCAAGAACTCGATTTCTCTCTCTTTCCTTAAATCCCCTCAAAACCCTAACTCCAAATCACCTCAAATCCTCACAATGGCAAGAACTCATGGCAGTCAAATATCCTCAAAACTCAAGGCTTCTCACTCAAGATCACTACGAGACCTATTGTCAAGGAAAAGGGGAGGAAATTGGATGAATTTTGAGGAAGAATCACCGGCACCATCGCTAGAAGCGTTCTCAATTGGTATGAAAAATACTCCCTCACGTTCTTTTTCATTAATCCCTCTATTTTTGGGTTCTTAAAAAGCTTAGAGTTAAAGACAGTTGATTTGAACCCTGATATGGTATCCTTAGTACACCCAGTTATGGGTTGGGAGTTAGTGGTGTATGACCCGGTTGTGGCCGAGTCTAGATTAAGGGGGAATGAAGCCAAGTTGGTTGAGGAATCACAAGGTTTTTGATCTTGAACGTATGGATCATGATTTTATTGTTGAGGATGCTGAAGATAGTGATGAGGATGAACGGGTTGTCCCGGATCAAGTGTCTGAACTGTTTAAAGAGTCTGATGAACTAAGAAAAAGAAAGTCAGGAAGAACGTGACACTTATTGAAAGATATGAGAATTTCCTCTAGAAATTTGTGGCTCGGGGGAAGGTAGTTAAGGTGTAATATTTCCAAGAACTGGGGCTTGGGGTGTTTGTAGAGACGTTAGAAGCGCAGGGATGGGTGGAATTGTTCACAGATCCCAAGAGAGGGTGTTCGGTCCCAGATTTAGCTGAGTTCTATGCAACCTGTGTTGTCACCAATGAAGTGGTGCCAAGTATAGTTAATGGTCATGAAGTGCGGTTTGATGCTAAGAAGTTAGGTGAGTTACTTGAGGTGTCCTCTGAAGGTTTTGATGTATATATGAGAGAGGACAAGAGCGTCTTAGGTGAAGAACGGCTGTTAGCGCTGACCCAAAGACTGGCCAAAAGCCTTATCTGACTGTATCCCAATCTATGAGAAAGGGGGAAATGATGCCCTTGCATCGGTTGTTGTTTTGGTTTGTGATTATAAATGCTGTTCCTTGAGGTCAGAGACGCAACCTTGCTGATCCCATGGCTATGTGCTACATTGATTTATTGAATAAGAGTGAGCAAACTAACTTGCTTGCAATCATGATTAGCCATATTGGGAGAATTGCCAACACAACCAAGGTTCATGACATGGGGTATTAGTTCTTGCTGACATTAGTGTTTGAGAAGCTTGGGATTCCATTGCGGAAGAGAGTAGCCCTTCATGTTAGTGATGAGATTGGCAACAGTACATTGATTCGGTGTGGGTTCAAAATTACAAAAGGCGATAGTGCACCTTCAAAACAGGGGTTCCAAACACCTCTTGGCTGTGTTCCCAGTGATGCCTCCACATCCAGTGGTCCTCCCATTGCCACTCCATTGCAGGATCCGATCACTTTGAAGGGGGGGATAGCTAAAGTGAAGTAAGCGCTTACAGAGGAAAAAGCTCTTAATGCAAAGTGTCACGAGGATCTGCTGAGTGCCTTTCTTGCTCTCACAGCCCAAATTTCCTCCTAAACCTTCCTCTACCTGATCCTGTTCCTTCCCCTATTTCCAACACTATTTTTCAAACACTTGGTTATGTATATGCCTACTAATGGTTTATGGCAGTTTTTGGATAGTATCTGCATTTATGCTATAACTTTACTTGTTGCATGTATTACCTGTTCGTGCATGACTCGGATGGCTAATATCATTACTGTACCATATACTTAAGTGTATCGTGGTCATTTCCCTCATTATCCGTGGTGGTGGGTGCATCCCTACTGAATTTATGCAGATAGTTCTCTCGGCCTTTTCGATGATGTCAAAAGGGGGAAGATAAGTATGACCATGCTTTGATTAGTCTACTTGTTTTAAGCTGCCTTCCTATTCTTGTTATTCTCTCTTATGTGAATTGGCTTCTTGAACTAAGTTTAGCACTAATGTTTTTGCCCTCTACTATGTCTCACCTTTTATGGTTATTTGGTTTGTCATCATCAAAAAGGAAGAATTTGTTGAATCAATCTTATATAAGGTTTTGATGATTACAACCCAAATGTACTAATTATGCTAGGATTGAGTTGAGTGCTAGAATAATGTGATAAGACAGATTGCAAATATCCTGGAGATCAGTTCGAAATGCTTGAAGCTATGTGATAAAATTGTATGTTGAAAGCAACAGAAGTTGCAAACACCCTGCAGAACAGGTCGAAGTAGCTGAAATCATCAAAGTGTATACATGCGCACATCATCAACAGAGTACAAGAGTTTTTAGAATCTTAGGGCTAATTACTGGTTATATTTGTCTATATTCTTGTTAATATGCCAAAGAAGAACTTGACTTAACACTCACCTTGAAGGAATTATTTAAGCTGACTCAGAACACTGCTCAGAACAATTAAGCAAACAGGTCTACAATGCTCTGACGGCAGCGAGTGCAAAAATCGATTTTCAAAGATTTTCAAGAGTTTTCCTACTGCCAAAATTCCTAATATATTTAGGATTGATTTTCTGATAATATTGTGTTTTAGAAATAGTACTTTCCTAAATAATATTGGTCTCCTAAAAGATTTTTCAAAAGATTTTATCCTTAAAAGATATGATTTCCTAAAAAGATAAATTCTTGGCGGATTTAATTCCTTTTAAGATACTGAGTATTTTCAGAGTTATTATGGAAAACAAATCTCTGCTTTTTCATGGGTATATAAGCACTCGCTTCTCATCTCTTCAAGCAAGGTTTTTCAAGGGTTTTCATGATTGATCAAGTGCTAAAATTGCTTTTGTGAGTCTGAATTTTTATGTAAAAAAAAACCTTCAAAGTGTGCACTTAATCGAGTCTTCATTATTGGCATAATAGGAGTTGTATGATACCTTACACTCAATTTATTTAGAAGCATTCAAGTAAGTTGCTTTTATCTCTTTTCCGTTATCGTGATTAGAGGTTGTCCAAGTTGTTGGACATGGTGTCTTAGGGGATGTGTGGGCATTGTGTCTGTGAGTATATGTCCAAGTTGGACATGGTCTCCTAGGAGACGGTGGACGTGTTGTCCATGTGAGCTTGTCCAAGTCTTGAGAGACCTTGGATGTATGTTTGTAACTAGAGTCTTGGAGGAGACTAAATTACGTGTGTGACGTTGTCACGTGTGTTACATAGTGTAATAAACTTGGCCCGTATTAGGGAAAGTGTTTGTTAAAATCCTACTGAGGTAGGTCATAGTTTTTACACCTCCAATGGGCTAGAGGTGGTTTTCCAAGTAAAAATATTGTGTCTCCTTTACTATTTCCACAATTACTTTTGCTTCTGTTTCACAAAGAACATGCATTTCAATCAGTTCTCACGAGTGTTCTGAAAGAAGTTTTGTTTCTGTCTCACTGGAACCACGCACTTCAAACTGTTCTCACGAGTGTTTTTGAAATAATTCGAAAAATTAGTAGACACAATTCACCCCCCCGCTTGTGTCCTTATGTGTTTAAACTTAACAATGAATACATTCCTCTCAGGTAATCCACCAAAGGAAAGGCATACTAAGCGAGAATTCAGTCACAACCATGGGTTAACATGCACGAAAACCTAGAACATGATCCCAAATAGCATAATAGGGGCCAATCCCAACCTAAGATAGGGGATTTAATCGCAAAACATCACAACAATCGCAATCGCAAATAAGAAACTGAAGGATTTAAAGGCACAAAATTTGATTACAATTGCAAAGAGAAGGGAAGAAAAACATACTTCAATCAATGGAAATCTCAATTTGCAATCATAAACACCAGGATTTTAATCCCCCAAAGATTATCTAAATTAATGTGAAAGGTCCTCAGAATGTTAGCCTAGAAATCGCCCTAAAGTGTGCTCTCTCAATTAGCCAAGAAGAATAACCCTTGTAAACTACCCTGAAAAAAGAATTAAGTCATGAAAATTGGGGAGCGGCACGGTCATGCCGCCTGGCATAGGATACCCATGCCAGATCTCTGCCCATGACCTTCTGAGATCTTGGCATGGCATGGATACCTGTGCTAGATCTCTGGCCATGCTGGCTGGATCTGGGCATGGCGCGATCGTGCCATATGGGTTGGGGTTCCCTTGGAGCTTCGATCGACCTCTTCCCTCGCTTGAAACTCGTCACTTTAGCCCTCCTTTCTACCAATATTAACAGATTTTCTCATTTTTGTGGCAGAAACTCATGAAAATACGAAACACTGGTATATGAGCGAAATTTAAATCAAAGGAGACTAATTAGACCTTTCCTCATCAAGATCAAACATGAAAATAATAGAGAAAGGGGTCAACTAGGGGTTAAAATGAGGTCAAGATAGAGGTTTATCAACAAGAAGTCTAAAGCTAAAGGATATTTGGCACGCATAACTTTAACCCAAAAATTATTCAACTCAGTAAGTGATTTCCAAGAAAACTTACAAGAATGCTTTATTGACTGCCTTAATTTTGCGAAGTCCAAGTGCACCCAACTTTTTTAGGCGACAGGCTTTATCCCAGGACACCATAAGGAGACCTTTTTCTGTGTTCAATTTTTCCAAAAGAAATCTTGATTGATTTTGTCGAGATTATTAGACGTACACTTAGGTAATTTAAAACATTGCATTGTGTGACTAGGAAGAGGCCCAAAATTATACTGAATTAGAAGCACTCTACCTGCTTTAGAGATAGAGCCAGCTTTCCAATTCTGCAACTTACTATCTGCCTTACGAACTAGATCTGAAAACAAAATTGGTGAGGCGTTTCCTTGGAAATGGGGCAACCAAGGTACTTGCCCAAAGGTTCTTGGTGAGGTATATTGAACACTGCTAGTGTAGATGATTTGGCCGCTAAAGTACCATTTTTAGAGAAGACAAGTACCAATTTCCGAAAATTCATAAATTGTCTAAATTAATTACATAACTGAAAAAGTACTGAATGAAGCTTGCAATAGATTTCTCGACAAAATTTGTTTATCCAATTAACCCTCCCCCCTCCCCCAAACTGGGGGCAGTATCATGGTTTTCAGCAAATATTCTAATACTATATTTTGGTGTTCACATATTGAAATTTCATAAACTAGTCTTAGGCAGTGTTTGGTTGAGGGTAAAATAATTTTTCTGAAAAATGATTTTTCAATTTTTTGTTGTTTGGTATAATAAAGGGTGGAAAACCATTTTCTAAGGAAAATGATTTTCCCTTCAATGGAAGAAAATGATTTCCTTTTTAAGAAGATGGAAAGTTGATTTTCTCCATTCAACTCTTTAATAATGTGGTTAGCTGAAATATAGGTGCAAGATTTGATTTCAACAGTTTGGATCGAAACTTGACTATCCGATGGAAAAGATTAAAACAAACTCTAATCTAAATTTTCAACTCAAATTTCTTTCATTTAATCAACATTTATCTTCATCACGACAACTTAATCAATATTTTTCGCTACTAAAACAATTCAGTCGACTTATCACTAAAACTTGATTATCAAATAGAAAATATTAAAATAGGCTCAAATTCAAATTTTGAGCTTGATATTTTTTCATTTGGTCAATTTTTTTCCACAATGATAATTAATTGATATTTTTCGTCTCTTAAACAGTGCAATGAATATTTTTCACCATTAAAATAATTTTAATAGCTTGGATCGAAACTTGATCATCGGATAGAAAAGATAAAATATGCTAAAATCTAAATTTTGAACGTGACATTCCTTTAGTTGATCAATATTTTTCTCCACCACGAACAATGCAATTGACATTTTAAGCTCAAAATTCCTGCGTTTGATCAATATTTATCTCTGCTACAACCACTCAGTCAATATTTTGTCCATTTAAACAATTCAGTTGATGTTTTCCTCTTTTTTATGGAAAATTAATTTATCTTGTACTAAACAATGGAAAATGTGAATATCAATTTTCCTTAGAAAACCATTTTTCATAGAAACTAATTTTCTAGGAAAATTATTTTCCTTCCAACCAAACACTACTTTAGATAAGTTTTCCAACCGGTCTCTATAGACTAAACATACCTTTGAAGAAGTACTCCCCCCCCCCAAAAAAAACAAAAAAGAATATACATGATTAGATTTAAGATGGGTAACTTAACTATGGATATCAATTTTGTCCTATGTAATATACATTTATATGCTCCATTCCGTATGAATGCATCAATCCATTCGTTCCTCCTTCTCCCCCCACACCCCCCCAACCAAAAAAAAAAAACCATTTGTTCCTGCTTTACGTATCTGCCTCCATGACGTCTATTTTATTAATCATGACCTATCTATTTGTCGGGAAGAAAAAATGTTCCTTACAGTAGAGCCTATACGAAGTATCATTGGGGCATACATGTTTCTGATTACTCCCAATCGCGTCAAACAATTTCAATTACATTTAGGCGAGTTTTCAAATTTGGAAACATGTATAAAACTGTTCACATTCTGATTCTAATATAAATTCTTGGTGAATAAAAAATTAAGAATTTAGGAACTATTAATGTTCCTAAAGTTTAATAAGTATTTAGAATAATCCTAATCTTTGTTAATTTTAAAAGTCAAAATCCTAACTAGACTGTACCATATAAATTAAATGACGCTAGAGTTAATACTTCATGTAAGTAACTATTTATATTGAGGCTGTTGAATAGTGAACTTGAGACGACATTGCTACGAAGGCTAAATTATTAACTAAAGATCTATGTTCGAAATCCGATTAGTTTGCCTTCATACTTTATGATTTTTTTATTCTAAAATTAGATATACGATTAATATTCTTAGCCTATTTTTGAATATATCCAAGTTTTATTACATCAACAAATCACAACATATCATATTAAGTATGTTCAAAGGCAACTTTACTCTCCAATCAAACACAAAGAGATAAATTATCTATATTGCTCAAACTTTCTCAGTTCTTTCTAATGTACTAACATTAGATCTGTGGAATAGTCTATCATAGCCACAAAATTTGAGGCTAAATCCCACAAACTTCCCTGAAAATAATTAACCAAATCTAACACTTAGAATGATACTATATTTGGTATTTTATATGAGTCTAAGTTACAAAAAATTGTAACATCAAGATGATTAACAAAATTGTAACAGGGACCGCACAATGAAAGCAGCAATTAGGGAAGGAATTCTCTAGAAAGGAATCGCTATATAGCTTAGGCCAGGTCAATTTCTACAGTTCAAGATCAACCTCAACATGTTGGCCCTTACATATGTATTTTGAGTTGGAATTACTCTTTTTTTTTTTTCATTTTACTTCCTTTTTTTTTTCTCGTTGGGTTTTGGGAGAGATTGTAAGTTAAACTTACTCCATTAAATAAAATAACAATTAACCCTCATTTTTTGAGCAACCACTCATTTCTCGTGTAAGAATTAATCAGTTAAAGTTATTCAGTACCTTTAAACCTGTTCAGTATACAAACAAATCACATACCCCCTAAATGATTAATCAACAGTCAAGCATTCAATCTCCCTAGCGCGCTCCCCAAATCTCCAAAAACATAAAATAAAAAAAAAAACCCCTCCATAAAATAAGCTAAAAGCCCTTTTCTGACATGAAGAGTTGCATTCTCTCTTTCTCCCTCTTTTCTAATCTCCCCACCATCATTCCTTGATCTTCAATTCTTCTTCATCCTCTCTTTCAACAGTCCCAATTCTTTCTTTTGCAGCCAAATCCAAAATTCCAAGCTAACATCAATCTACACAGATTGTGGGGATAAGGCGTAGCAGCCTTATCCCCTGAGCTCGAATCCAAGTTTTTCTTCTTAATTCCATCCAAATCCAAATCCAAATCCAAATCCAAGTTTTTCTTATTCTATAGCTACTTAAATTCATAGATGGAGAAACTCACCCCAGATGAGTACAAAAAACTAGAACAAGTCATCAGCAAATACCACAAAGTCAGAGAAACCCCATGTCCAAGCAAATACACATCCTTGGTGATCCAATGCATAAACGCACCCCCAAACATCGTATGGGGTTATGTAAGAACCTTTGACAAGCCTTAAGCCTACAAGCACTTCATTAACAGTTGCAAAATGAAGACAAGACATGGTAACCTTGTGGTTGTTGGTTCGATCAGGGAAGTCACAGTCATCTTGGACTTACCTGCAGAGACCAGCATTGAGAGGCTAGAGATGCTCGATGATGAGAGACGTGTCTTAAGCTTCAGAGTCCTCGGAGGGGAGCACTGCCTGATGAACTACTGCTCGGTTACATCAGTTAATGAGATGAGGGAGAGAAAAGGAAGGGTTTACACCATTGTGGTTGAATCTTATAGTATGGATATACTTGTGGGTAATACCTCTGAGGAGACCACGATGTTTGCTGATACTTTTGTCAAATTGAACCTTCAGAAGCTTGCTCAGATATCTGAGATGAACAGTAACGCATCATAAAATTATACGGGTTTGACTTATCATCTACAGATTATTGTTCATGTAAGTTGATGTTTTTTACATTTAACTTGATTTGATATAAACTGATGTTTTTCTCTTTTTAAGATTGGAAGCATAACAATATCCCAAAAGAATCAGCAAAAATCTCTAGCTCCTAATGAAAAGAAAACCAACTGTAAGTAACTATAATGTTTTCGTTAAGCAGAAACACTACCATTTGTGCATTAATTACCCCTCTACTGTCCTCCAAGGTCTTCCCTTCAAATAATTCTATGCAAAAGCCTGGGGCAGGGAAGAAGATGATCAACAATGAAAACTCCCAATGTGGGTCACGGGGTCTAGAGAGATGTCGATGTAGATAGTCTTACCCATAGTTATTGGATTCTCTCAACCCCGTAACGTACCGCGAACTGATTTGCGTGAACCAGAATGCAATACTCAAACATACCAATTCCCCAAATATGGCGAATTCAGCGAACCCATGTCCTACCACAATGGTATTGCATATTTTCATTATCCATAGGCCAAATTTTGAAGAAAATGGAAGAATTTTTGATGTTGCAATGAATGAGCAAGCTTTTTACAGAGCAAAGCGAGAAGAAGAGAGAGAGTAAGAGAGAAAGAAATAAGGATTAATGTGAAAATGTTGCCCCACGTTAGGGGGGAGGGGAGAGGGAAGAGGGAGAACCCTTATTATTAAATCATTTTATGAGTCTCTATGATATATGGAGTTTTGAATTGGAGGACTAGATGTACTAATAACGACCCTCGCGTATCGGATTCTCCACTATGTGGTGAATCACGTGCCCAAATCCGTCCCCCGTACCGAAGCGTCCCACGTTTCAGGCAAATATGGTCTTACCCCTATAAGGGTTTCAAGGGCAAGGAACAAGATCTGATAATGGTTAGCTTGCTCTAACATTGTATTGGCTAACCAGACTGAAACAACATAACTACTTAACCAAAGGGTTAAGGTGATCAAGGCAGCTGGTCGGCCTGATGAATTTGGTTTCTCCTGCATTTTAAAATTAGATATATACTCAATTTTCCCCATTTCACAGTACTCTAGCAAAATCGAAGTTAAGGATTAGCAATTGATTAGACTGCTATGATTAGCCCTAGGATATCAGCTTTTCTTTCCTTTATCGACTGCATAACTTAAGTGCTTCAAAAGCAATAGTAGAAGAAGGGATTTCTTGTGGTGTTGTGTGGTTACTGATTTAAATAACACTTAATGTAGCGATCATGCACATAAGATTTTAGTAAAGAATATGCCTTCGAATTGAGATTTATGATATGATAACAAAACTCATGATAGATTCTCACTGTCTTAACCTGCATGCATTGTGAAGTATGTCCTTCAATGTAAAGGGAAGATCTAAACTTCATGCTTATTTGGGCAAGAAATGATGATAACAAGAAAAGGACTACATCAAGCACCTTTGTTTTCCGATAATTGGTAAACAAGGTCCAACCTGCAACTAAAGATAAGCCTTGCAACCAAATATGTGCTTATACCACACTCTCTAATAGTCCTCATAAATGACAAAGTCGTCAAGTACTTCTTTAATTTGTTTTGGGTGGGAGGTGGTTTCGGGGGGGGGGGGGGCATTTGACTCCTACTTAGTTGATTGAAAGCTTCAAAGCGTATTAGAGTCTTGTAATTTAGAAAGTCTAACAAAAGAAGAAACACCGAGTTTCAAGATTGTGGGTGAGTGGGGGTTATGCAGAAGAACATCCAAGCTGAAGTCCTCAGGGGTATGGTCAATTAGAGAGAGTGAGTTCTTATGGATACTCCCTATGGGGGTGTGATCTCCCCAAGCGTTCAACCTCTCCATTCATTTCGATTTTTAGTAGTAAAAATTGTCTGGTTTGACTAACCTATCCTCCTGATTTGAATCTTGTCTGGTTTGACTAACCTTAGAAAAATCAAGAGTAAGATGTTATCTAAAAGCCTAGAATATTGCTAAAGAAAGTATGCATACTTACATATGTATATCATAAATGAACCTTTGCTTGTAGGAATAAAGTTGCATGTATTTACATCTGTCATAACCTTGATTACTTGAGCAGCAAGCACATAGTGCCCCTCGCACCGTCACCATTTTCTTCACATTATGTAGGGCATGCAGTTTCAACAAACATGGTCAAAGCCCATTGTACTATGACGAGCATCATGTGTTAGGAAACTGCAACTAGACATGATGAATTATCCACAGCCAAAACCACCAGCATCCTACTCATTATGTCAATTTCTTAATGAAGAAGATAATTATAAGTTATAACCATATTAGTAGGCCGTTCATGCTGGGTAGCCTTTCTTAAGGGCATGCAAATGTTAATGTAGAAGGAATTCGAACCCAAATTTATGATAAATAGCTTTAAAAGACTTTATCAGTTAAGCTAACTAATACCCGCACTGGCAACCTATATTTGCTATCTTAGTTAAAGGTCCTTTTGCTGAAAAATGGCATTCTTTAATCAGTCTAAGTACAAACGAGTAGGGGAGTTTATCTCATGTCCTTGGAAATTAAAAGGGTACAAGTGAGATGATGTTTGGGGGTCTCAGTTGTCTCTATATTGTCCTTCAGCAAAGATAGGATCTTAGTGGGGTACTTTTTCCTTAAACATGTGTGAAGGAACTTCAAGGGTGTTCATACATTATGATTCTGATAAGATTCTTAAGTTTAGCATAGCAGCTAGTGGAACTTATATGCTAGTCTTGCAAGGTGTTTTTAGGGGTATTTTGCACTAACCCATCTGAGGTTTATATTAATTAATATATGGATATCCTAAGTTTTAATTTTACCAATTTGCTCATCTTTTAATACTGTTAGCATACACACACTCTCTTTTGGTGGACTAAAAGAATTGAAAATAATCACTCTCTCTGTTACTCTTACGCATATTCTCTCTCTCTTTCTCTCCCCACCTCTATATCTTGCTCCCACTAATTGTTTCAGCCCACCAAAGAGAGAGACTATCCTGACAGCATTGAAAGAAGGGAAAATAGGTCAATCATTTTTCATTCTTCACACACAAGTTGGAGCCGTATTTTAAGAACACAATGTTGAGATTTTAGTGATCATAAAATCAAGCCCTAAAATATCGAGATCATATTAGTTAATAATTGAAACCTCAAGGAGGATCACTTTAGAGGCTTATTTAGTACATCATTAATTAGTAAGGAGTATGTTATGTCAGGTATTGCTAGGAAAAGTGATTATAGTAAATTCGAGTGTAGTGTATGCATAAGCATGAAGGCTATGGATAATTCGAGAAATTAATAAAGCAAGATTAACCCAGCATATATGTGTATATGTGTTGCGTATATATAAACATAGATGACGAAAAACTTATTTTCACTAATTTGACCTTAATTACCAGTCATCGAGGAACCAAAAACTCAGGGTATAAACAATTCAATTGAGAACAACCTGGTAGGTACAACAGAGAGCCTACTAATTATTTTTTACAAAACTATGTTGCTACAAAACTTTAAGAAACTATTTCGAGGAGTCTGCGTAAGGTTATATGAGTGATATTACCGGGCAAAGATGACATGAGTGTAGCTGTAACCCTGCCACTGATTAGTTGAAATTTAGAATTATGGCCTCCATTTGAGGAGCCTTAACCATGTCATAATTTACAACAAAAATGGTACATGATAGCTTAATGATTATAATTTCGCATGAAAATCTAACAGGTTACAAATTGAAGCAACCATTTAAAATTTTTCTAATTGTTGTTCTGGGTGGTTTATATGTTCAATTGCACTTATCCACTTGGTCACAATATTCCTTACAGGAAATTTAAGTTTATATTCGTATGGAAACTTCCTAATGTGTACTCTTAGTCTCCACATTTTTATACGTTCTTAGTTTGGACCAACTCCTATAAATATCAAGTGTATATCGTATTTTCTATGAACTTTTACAAATATTTTTATAGACTTTTATTATTATCTTGTTTGACATAGATTTCTATAGACAAGAAACTAAATAAAATAAAAAATGTAGCCAACTCATAAGCAGACAATGTTCAATCAAAAAATGGAAATTCATTATAAATCTTCCTTAGTAGCTAGGGAGAGATAAACAACTCTCATATCCATGAAGGTAAATCAGATATGTAAATGACGATACATTATTTAGTTACTAAGGGAAGATATTGGCTTTATTCATCATTTCATCTTTACTAATGGTAGATATGATTGATTTATGGATTTGTGACGTTGAAACCAGAAGTACGCTAATTTATTACATTTTTTGAATTTAAAATTTTATGACTGTACAAAATAACCAAACTAAATTATGAAAGAAATTTGTAGCAAATTAATCATGTAGGCATACTAAAGAAATATTTAGAAATGAATTTTTTTCCCCTAAATATTTCTATAACAGAACTCATCGCTTTTGTTTTGTATACAGAACTATCCAGGAGAAGCTTTAGAACAGACCAAGTGCAGGATTAGAGGCTACTTTGGTTAGTAATTTTGCATAATTATGGGCTCATCAGGATTGAAAGTCTATTGATACTAATGACAAGTGATAATGATGTTAATTGAACTAAAAAATCCATCTCTATTAGAAAGATTATGTTTTATATAACAAAAAGACGAGTATTAATGTAGCGTGTCTTCTAAAAGGAATGCTTTCGACCATTTTCTCCAAAACGTTTGGGAAAATCAATAAAGTAACCAAATACTCAGAAGCTAACAAATGACGTAAAAAAAGATTTGCGAAAGGATTTGACAAACAAGAAAAGAGGGAACTCAACTAGAAGGCCACTTATCAAAGCACTAGTCATACCTTTGAGAGCCTACAACAAATTGCCAAGGAATCCAAGAGCAGCGTCAACTAGGATTACACACTCTCTGAAAAGGAGCAACAAAGAACAAGGAAAAATTAGCAACAAAGACAAGAAAGACAAGTCTCAGTAGAGCTTGAAATACTCCAATGAAGGTGGCAGTTTGGAACGTCAGAGGCTTCAGATCTGACAATAAGAAAAAAATGATCAAGAAACTGGTAAAGGAAGAGCACATTGACGTCATACACATTGTGGAAAGCACACACACGGACGTCACCATTTGGGACATGCGTAGCTACTGGGGCCACCAGAATACAGAGTGGTTACATGCTCCAGCTGAGGAGAGGTCCGGAGGAGTTATTCTATCTTGGCATAAGGAGCCCTTTCAATTGAGCTCATGTCAAATCATGCCTCGGTGGATCTGTACGCTGGGTCAGCTATCACATGAGCAGTTTAGTTGTGTCATCTGTGTGTTATATGCACCGAATGATCAGCATGATAGATTATCAGTTTGGAACAAACTGAGAGTCTACCAAAGTCAACTTGCTCTCCCATTATTGCTCATGGGAGATTTCAATGAGCTCTTATCCCCTTCTGAAAGAAGAGGGGAAACTCATCTTACACCAAGTATGAGGGAGCTAGGAGAGCTCATTACAAACCTACAGCTCATTGACGTGGATATCAACCCACGGTATACCTGGACAAGAAAAAATGCAGCCAATAGAATAGACAGAATTCTGGTGGACAAAGAGATTCTAGAGGCTTTCCCTAACATGCAAGCAGTCTGCAAGGAGAGAGCCTTCCTTGACCATCATCCCATCTTGCTGTCATCATCACATATCTCCTGGCGCCCTACACCCTTTAGATCACTGGATTGCTGGCATGAAGAGCCTAGCTTGATGAATATATTCAAACAGAAATGGTTACAACTCACTGGATTGCCACCGGAAAAGAAGATACAAGCCCTCAAGAAGCCATTGAAAACCTGGAACAAATAGACTTTTGGCTTGATTGACCAGAAGATATCCTCTTTTCCAAATGAGCTCAGAGAGATAAACCAATAGGCACAACTCAGAAATCTGCTAGATGGAGAGTTGCTTAGAATAGAGGCTTTGAAATCACAATTGTGGCTTTGGATGGCTAGAAGGGAGAGATATTGGAAACAACTCTCTAGATGTAAAATTCTTACAGAGGGGGACAGGAACACTAAGTAATACGAGATATACTAGGGATATAAATGTAAATTTATTTTGTACATATTTTATAAATACGAGGCATTGGCTCCCGGGTTGGGTGAGCGATTATTCCATCTATTCACACATGGTATCAGAGCCAAAGCTCCTAACCTAAGTAATTTTTTTTTTTTAATTTTCTTAGTCTTTCTTTCTTCCGGCTCATGAAACTCTAGCCGCAGACCTAGGGTTCAGCCATTCTTTTGTCTCCCTCTCGCCGGAACCCTAGGGCGCTCCTCCCCTCTCGTCACTGTCACCGAAACCCACGTGATTGTCCGATAACTAATTCGCGTTTTCGTGGCAGTCGGGCGGTTTTCCCTCTCCACGACGCACTTCTTAGCGCTACTCTCTCTCTCTCTCTCTCTCTCTCTTCCCATCTATGTTGCATTCTCTTCCCATCATGGCTGGCACTGGCTCTGAGGCCGTCGTCGTTTCTTCGCTGTCCGCTCCTTCGGCCACGCTGTCGTCTTCTACTCAACCATTCTCTCATTCCTAGCCTGCATGCAGCACTGTTCTCTTCGTCGTGGCTGACCAAACAATCGTATCTGGTGCTAGTGGCTCGTATCTGTTTCCACTGTCGCCCTCGCCACCTATCCCGCTGCTACAACTCCCTTCTGCTAGTTTCCCCGCACCCACAATCTCGGGATTGACGGCTGCATTCTCACCGTGGACTTCCACGGTGCCCACGGCCCCTATCTCCTTGTTTGGTGCAACTTTGGGTGCCTTGCCGTACACCACTATGGATTCGGCCCCCTGTCTTGCTTCGGTTTTGACTTGGGTTTATCGTCTCCTCATAGTGGTGGTTTGCCACTTCTACCGTCAAATATCTAGACGATTAATATCACCACCTATCTCACAGTTGTTCTCACCACAGTTGATTACTACTTATCTTGGTGCACTCAATTCTCGTCTTTTGTTATTATGCATCAACTTAGTGGCATTCTTGATGGTATGGTTCCTTTTCCTTCTCCTGTTTCTCCCTATACTCATGGTCTGCAACAAGCTAATCCTGGCTATCATTATTGGCTACGTGTCGATCAATTAGTTCATTCATGGCTTTTTGCTACTATTTCTAAGGACTTGTTGTGTGAAGTGCGTGATTTACTTCATGCTTTTGATATTTGGAAGTGTTTAGAGCATCGGTTTAACACTACTAGTCTTGCTTGTGTGCTTGGTTTGAAACGCATGATTACCAATTTGTCTAAAGATGACCATCAATCCATTGACGATTATTTATGGACCATTAAAACCATTGCTGATTCATTAGCTGATATTCAGTCACCTGTCTCCGATTTAGAGTTGATTCAGTACACTACTGCCGGGTTGCAACATTCTCCTGAGTATGAGGGTTTCTCACCGCTTATTCTGTGCTACCCGGTGCTCATTCTTTTGATGATATCCGTTCTAAATTGGTCTTTTTTGAGCAACGGATGAACTTCACCAAAGAGCGTGATGTACCCAGTCATCAGGCCTTTGCTACTATTATTGGCTCCGTTGCATCCGAGTCAGGGGGTGCTGGTAATAATAAGCAAGCTATATCCATATCTCACAGCAAGAACAATGGAAGTCGCACCTTGCACGAAGGGGTTAAGGGACGTTCTAACAAGAACTACAACCGAAACCACAATTGTCAGACTCAGCGCCAATCTGGCACTCCCAGAAGCATTCCTGCAGGCTCTACTTTATGCGATTAAGTTGTTTCATTGTCACATATTTATTGCCCTGTCGTCTCTTGTGCTAACTTTCTATCTGTAGGTAGTAATCAGCATGAAGGGATTGTAGTGTCCCGTCCTAACCTCATTTGTCAGATTTGTCATTCCCTAGGGCATGCCGCTGACACATGCCCTAATCGCTGTCATCCCTGTCAGCAGTCTTTGCTTCCTGCCTATGCTACCTTCAATGCTGCCGATGTTGGTGAATAAGTCTGGTACCCCAATTCTGCTGCGGCATCCCATATGACGCCTGATGAAGGTAATTTACTCTGTAAATCCTCTTATTTGGGGTCAAGCCTTGTTAAGGTTGGCAATGGTAACCTTTTGCCTATTTCTAGTGTTGGCAATGTTAAGCTTTGCACTCCATCCCGTCCTCTCAATCTTACCTCTGTCTTGCATGTCCCTCAACTTCGTCATAACCTCATGTATGTTAGACAGATGTGTCGGGATAATAATTGTAGGGTCATATTTAATGACTTTTGTGTTCGTTTTAAGGACAACACCATGGGTGAAGTCCTTCTGCAGACACCTAGTGTGGGTAATGTCTATCCTATTTGTGTTGAGTCCGGTCACATTCCTACCCACATTGCTATTAGGGAATCTGGGGATCTCTGCCATCAATGTCTTGGACACTGTGGCACTTCTGTGCTTTCTTCTTTTCATAGATTTAATCTTATTCCATTAAACGCTAAATTTGAGAATAATTGTAAGACTTGTCATTTGGCCAAGTCACGTCGGCTTCTTTTTGAGTTAGTTGAGCATAGTACTATTTCACCTTTGGAATTAATTTATTCTGACGTTTGGCAATCGCCAATTTTATCACATCAACGATTAAGATACTATGTCTCCTTTATTGATGATTTTTCTCGCTTTACTTGGATTTATCCTATGAAACAGAAATCAAAAGTCTTTACTCACTTTTGTAATTTTCAAGCGTTGGTTGAAAACTTGTTTAATTGTAAGATTAAAATGTTTCAAAGTGATGGGGGTCTCGAATTTGATAACTCGCCCATGAAAACTCACTTCTTAAAACATGGTATTTATTTTCGAAAATCTTGCCCTGATACACAACAGCAAAATGGGGTTGCTGAATGTAAAAACCGGCATCTTTTACAAATGATACGTGCTTTTCTCATAGGTGCATCCATCCCTGCATCTTATTGGGTTAATGCAGTCTATGCTACTGTCTATACCATAAACCGGTTACCTACACCCATCTTGCAAAACAAATCTCCTTTTGAAGCCTTGTTTAAGAAGATGCTCGACTATAATTTTCTCAAACCTTTTGGGTGTGCTTGTTTTCCAAATTTGCGACTTCTTCTCAAATAAGCTCAAACCGAGATCTATTGAATGTGTTTTCTTAGGGTATACACCTCACTATAGAGGTTATCATTGTTTGGATCCTAAAACTGGCCGTATCTACATAAGTCGTGGCATTTAATTTCATGAGGCGTCTTTTCCTTACCCTACATTGTGCCACTCTCTTTCTCATGCGTCCAAGACTTCCTCTTTAGTCCTAAAGACATTCTAAGTCTCACCTTTACCTCCACTACTTCACACCCCACTCTTAGTGTGTCTCAGGTTTCCCCTCTCCCCACCATTGGGTCCTCCTCATCCTCTATCCCGGTGTCTTCTAGTCATTCTTTGTCCTTAGCATCTTCTCTTTCTAAGGTTTCTACATCCTTTGATCCTTCGAGTCCAACACCTATTATTCATGATGGTTCCTTCTCCCCTCAGATTCATGGTCATAGTCCCATGCTTGGTGTGTCTCCTGGTGTCCCTTCCCCTGAGTCAGATTCGCACGTGTCTTCCTCCCTGCCTTCACCTGTGTCTACCTCAATGTCGCCTGCTCCTACTCCCACCAATATTCACCCTATGCAAACTTGGTCCAAGTCGGGCATTGTTAAGACCAGACATTTCATATCCTTGTCTGCTAGCCTTACTGAGGTTGAACCGACCACTTTTAAACAAGCTTCCCAGCATCCCAAATGGTCGGATGCTATGTCCAAAGAGTACAATGCTTTGCTTGCTAATGATACTTGGGAATTGGTACCATCCCAACCGATGCAAAACTTGGTCAGCAGTAAGTGGGTTTATAGGGTTAAATACAAATCTGATGGCACTATGGAGAGATACAAAGCAAGATCGGTTGCCCAGGGTATTCACCAACAGGTAGGCATTCATTACCATGAGACATTCAGCCCCATTGTTAAACCTGCTACGGTTCATCTTATTCTCTCCCTTCTATTTCCTTTAATTAGCCTCTTCGTTAGTTAGACGTTAAAAATGCTTTCCTGCATGGTCATCTCACTGGAAAAGTGTCTATGAAACAACCCGCTTATTTTGTTCATCCTGATGAGCCTCACTATGTTTGTCGTCTTAAAAAGGCCATTTATGGGTTGAAACAAGCCCTTCGTGCTTAGTGTCACCGTTTTAGTAGTTTCCTATTGTCTCATGGTTTCGTTTGTCGCATGGCCGACCCTTCTATGTTTGTTTATCGCTCTGGTAGTCACACTGTGATCCTTCTCCTTTATGTCGACGATATTATTCTCACCGGGAGCCCCACTTCTCTATTGTATTCTTTCGTTGACATTCTATCTCGGCAGTTTGCAATAAAGGATCTTGGTGATCTTCATTACTGTTGACCCTATCCTTATGTAATGTAAGGTTTTGATGATAACAAACACAAATGTAATATATACTTGAGTGTGTTGATCGAACAGGTTCCAAATATTGTTTGGAATACTTTGAAATTGCTTGGTTAACAATGCTCAAGAACAGGTCTTAAGACTAGGTCCTCAAGATCAGTTGGCTGGCAAGACTTTTCAGAACTTCAGAACAGTGTTAAGAACAGTTCTGAGAAGTGTTTGGAGCAGCAAGATAAGTTTCTACAAGATGTCTGGTTGAATCAACAAGAGTCTTTGTTTTGCTATGGACTTTATTTTACTAGATTCTTGTTAATATGCCAATTAGAAAGTCTTGATTCAACATTCACTTTGAAATGGTTTTTCTCTTTGAAAAATTTCAGAACACTGTCTCAGAACAGTTCTGAAAACAGGGTGTTCAAGGTGTTTTCAAGCCAAAATTGCAAAACTGATTTTTCACGATTTCTTGATTTTTGGGCTAACGTTTCTGAGATTTTTTGATAGATTTTCTGCTGACTGTTAAGTCTAAAAAAGGCTATTTTTGGCTTTGAAAAACTTGGGGAGAATTTTAAGCCTATTTTTTATTCTCCAAGTAACAACATCTCTATTTTTAGAAAATGGCTGAATTTGTGGAGAAAATCATGGGCTCAGTTGCTGAGAGTTTGTGGCTGACATTTAGCCGTGCAACTCAAGCAGTTAGTGGGAGAATTGAGCTCACACTTCCCACTTCTTACGGCCCAAGCATTTCTTTTTTTAGAAAATACATGTGATTGTTCCAACCGGTTTTTTATTTAAGCAAATCTCCACATTCATTTTTCTTCATCAGTTTTCACAACAACTTTCAAGAGTTTTATGAGCTAAATTTCCAGAGAGAAAACTGACCAAAGTGTGTGCAAAATTGGGCTTTCCAAATTGGCATCCTAGGTGCATATTTGTACCTTACACTAGCTTATTCAAAAGTATTCAAAAGTAAGGTGTCCATCTTATTTTCTCTCTTTCAAAAGTGAGTTGAATGCGTCTAAGTCAAGGGGACTTTTGGACGTGGGGTAACCGGTCTTAGAGAAGACGGTTACGTGTGAGTTACAAGTTGTAATGGTGAGGGTTACATTGTAATGTGTTTAGCCCGAATAGTGAAGTGGTGTGAAAATCCTATAGAGGTAGGTCGCAGTTTTTCATCTCAGTTGGGTTAGAGGTGTTTCCAGGTAAAAATCATATGTTCACCTTCTCTTCTACTTATTTCCGATGCATTTCCGTTTTCTGGGCGTGTTACAAACAGTATGTCCGAACAGGGCCTAAGCCTGTTCCCAGAAAACTACGAAAATTTGGCAACACAATTACCCCCCTCTTGTGTTTGTGTACTCTCATTTCTATCAATTACTTCTTGGGCATTTAGGTGGTTCATTCCTCTTCGGGTATTTTTCTCACACAGGAAAAGTGTGTTCATGATTTACTTCAAAAATTTCAACTTCAGACTGCTAAACCTATCAAGACACCTTCTGCAGCTTGAACCACCCCATCCCTGTATTGGGTGACCTACTTGCAAATTCCTCATAGTATAGGAGTATGGTAGGTGCTTTACGGTATTTGACCTTGACTCGACCTGACATTGCATGCTTAGTCCATGCTTTTTCTCAATTTATGCATGCTCCTCATACAACTCATCTGGTTGCTGTCAAGCGTATTTTGAGGTACTTGCGTAGGGTACCATGGATCATGGTCTCTTCCTTTGCCCTTCCGCTGAAGCCTCCATCATCGTTGCCTACTCGGATGCGGATTGGGCTAGCTATAAGGACACTTGTCGGTTGACTACTGGTTACGCGGTATACTTTGGACCCAACCTGATTGCCTGGCGCTCCAAGAAACAACCCATGGTATCCAAATCCTCCACCGAAGCTGAATACCATGCTCTTGGCTACACGGTTGCTGAAACGGTTTGGTTGCCTAAGCTTTTATTGGATGTTGGCACCTCTATTACCACACTCACTGGTCTATATTGTGATAATGTGAGTGCTATCTATATGACTATCAATCCTGTTCAGCATGATTGGAGTAAACATATAGCTTATTATCATTTTGTTCGTGAACAGGTTGCTTATGGAGATCTTATAGTTATTTATATCCCTACTAGTTTTCAAATTGCTGATATTTTTACTAAGGGTTTGCCTTCCCAGCAATTTTTGTATTTAAAATCCAAGCTTTCTGTGTGTTTCCCCCAATAGTTTAAGGGGGCGTAATAGGAGATGTACTAGGGATATAAATGTAAATTTATTTTGCACATATTTTATAAATATGGGGTATGGGCTCCCGAATTGGGTGAGCGATTATTCCATCTATTCACACACTAGGTATTTTCATTGGTGGCAACCATGAGAAGGAAGGAGTTAATTGACAAAATTACGATTGAAGGGATTGAATACACAGAACTAGTTGAGATTAAAAGGAAAATAATCCAATAGTTCAAGAAGCTGTACAAAACACAAAATGTCACATACTTTGACATTTCATCCCTAGGACTCAAGAACCTTTCCTCTGAGGACAGTCACAAGCTGTAAGAAACAGTAACACGGCAAGAAATCAAGGAAGCGCTGCTGAGCTATGACCCATCCAAGGCCCCAAGGTGTATCAAAATGTTTGGCCCATCATAGGAGAAGAATTTAGCAGTTTTGTGAGTAACTTCTTTGAAATTGGCTGTATCCCTCCTAGTGTCAATATCACATGGGTGACTGTCATTCAAAAGAAGAAAGGAGCGACAGAGATAAGTGATTATAGACCAACCAGAGTGGTTGGCACCTTATACAAGGTTATCGCCAAAATCCTCAGCAGGTGACTTAGAGAGATATTGCCATATATAGTAGGAGATGCACAAACAACCTTTATCAGTGGAAGGCAAATCCTTGATGGAGCTTTGATTGCCAATGAGAACATAAAGTAGCTCAAAAGACACAGAAAATTAGGGGCCTTGCTCAAACTTGACTTCCAAAAAGCATATAATACTCTGTGGAGAAGTTTGGATAAAATGTTAGATGCAATGGGCTTTGGGGGAAAAAATGGAGGCATTGGATACAAAAGTGTCTCTCCACAGCAAGAATATCAATCCTTTTCAATGGATCTCTATGTAAACCACTCGGAATGGGAAGAGGTTTGAGACAAGGGATCCCCCTGTGCCCTTTTCTTTTTGTGTTGATGGCTGAAGTTTTAAAGAAAATGCTGCTAAAAGCCTCAGAAATTGGCTTGTTTAAGGGATTGCTTGTGGGAGTTAATAGAATCAATGTAAACCACCTGCAATTTGCATGTGACACATTGATATTCAGTGTGGTAAATGAGATGCACTTACAGAATATCAAAAGAATACTCCTCAGCTTCCAGTCTTTTTCAGGCCTGACAGTTAACTGCAAGAAGTCAAGACTCATGGTGCTGGGGAAGGATGAAGTTTGGGCCCTCATACAGAAAATGAGTTAGGTTGTACTTCAGTCAAGCTACCCATCACATGCTTGGGAGTCCTACTTGGAGCAAACATGAACAGATGCTCAGCAGGGCAGAATATAGTTGACAAGGTGCAGTAGAGACTAGCATCATAGAAAGGTTGTTGCCTATTACGAGTAGGTAGGTTGGTCCTTATTAAATCAGTCCTTAATGGCCAACCTGTCTATTATCTCTCTATTTTTAGACAGCCAAAAAAGGTCGCAAAAAATATTAATCAGATGCTGAGGAGATTCCTGTGGTGTGGCGAAAAGGAAGGGAAATTTTGTGCTCTCATTAAGTGGGAAATAACTCAAAAACCCAAAAACAGAGGATTGGGGGTTGGTGATCGCCTTGTGAAAAATGAAGCTTTGTTATTTAAATGGTGGTGGAGATATGCTTGTGAGGAAGGTGCTTCGTGGAGGAAAGTGATTAATTCCACTCACAATGAAGACCTAGCAGCCGTACCAACCAACTCTTTAACGAACATGCCAGGCCCTTGGAAAGAAATTAAAAGGTTAGCACTCAAACCAAAACCTCTTCAAATAGCCTTTTTTCAGAACCTAAGGATGCAATTGGGTGAAGGAACCAAAATCAGCTTTTGGATTGACATTTGGACTGACAGTACTTCACTTAAATCCATCTATCAAAGGCTATATGAGGTTTCTTCCCAGCAGCAGTAATTAATTTCAGACATGGGTTGTTTTGAAGGCGACATTTGGAGATGGGCTCTAAAATGGAGAAGGCAACTTACTAATGAGGAGATGCAAGATGTCACCCTGCTCCAACATCTATTACAACAAAAACATCCAGTAAGGAATCAGATTGACAAGGCCAAATAGAAGAGAATTCTCATCAAAAACCTCATCCACAAAGATGATGCTTTGACAGATTAAGGGGCAGTTGTGGATAGCTTGGTATGTACAGCATGGCAGAACATAGTACCCCGAGAGTTGAATTCATGAACTAGCTAGCTAGTTCTCATTGGCAAGGCAAAATACAAAGGATTTGTTAACAAGAAAGGGTATCATACTAGCACAAGCAAACACTTACAGTTTCTGCTCTTCGCATGTAGAGGACTTGGATCACTGTTCGGTAAGCTGGAAGGTGTGGAAAGACATAGCAGAAGACTTTGGTCGACCCATTACACATGCTGTCACATATAAACAATTTTATGAGAGCTGGATAACTAGAAGGGTCCCAAACCTAGTGAGTAAGAAGTTGTGGATTGCTACACTCTTTGCAGTAACTTGGAGTACTTTGATGCTAAGGAATGGGGTGGTTTTTGACAACCAAGACGTTGATACAATTGCATTATGCCACTCAATCAGGTGCACGGTAGCCCTCTAGTCTCGAACATGGAAGGAGCATATACCACACACAATAGGCATGCTGGCGAGGAAATTTCACTCCATCTCCGATCCATTTTGTTTTCTTAATTAGTAGTACCTCTGTTCTTTAGGGTGATTTTGTCGTTTGAATGTTGATTTGGCTGTTTGTGGTTATTTCTTCTATGTTATGGGACTATCAATTGAAAAAAAAAAAGCTGTGAAAACTTGAGAGGGCCAATGAAAATTCTAGGGCTAGACAGCTTGTATAAGTTGAAATTTTCCTAATTGTCGATCACTTTCAAGTGGATATATATCATATCACATGCGGGTCTTTTTTTGGGTCCAATTTTCCACTTTTGTTTGGGAGTTACCACAAAGTCGTTATGGTTAATTGAGTTCCTTGAGTTTAACAAATTAAAAACCACTTATCTAAGTACCGAGTACTGATTAAAAAGGAACTAGGACATTTTCACTTCACTTCTAAAAAGAAGTGGACATATTCACTTTAATCCCAAAAAAAGCTTCATTGGAAATTAGCTTTTTCACTATTCAAAAAGTGATCTTATTCATTTTGAATAGATGCGACTTCTCTACATAACAGTAATATTCATTCAACTTCTAGGCCTAGAGTTCAACCCAAAATTGTCTCACCCATCGACTCCTAATTAATTGTTGTTATAGTTCCTTGTTTTTTTTTTTTTTTCTTTTTGAGGAAAAAATTGTTGTTATAGGTCTACATATACTTTCTGGAAGTGTTTTGAGTAATACCTATTTTTCCACACTCATTTTCTCTAATTAGTTTTTCTCAATTAACACTTTGGTCAATCCGTCTTTGGATTATAATGCAAACTAGAGCTTACCCTCTTGTTCTAAAGGATCAATCAACAAGATATAAGACAATGCATCAATCTATTACAAATTAACAAAATTAAGGTATGTGCAATAGTGCATCTTGGTCTTGTAGTTGATGTAGGGCTTTCGGAGTCTTCCTTTGGTGTTTAGGTTTTTTTTTTTTTTTTGGGGGTAATTTTATTGTTTTTAGTTGAAGGATTTATATGTGGTGTTCTTGGGAATTTTAGATTTCTGGGTCATTGGATGCTTTTAGTACTATTATCGTATTAAAGGATGCATCTTTATTTGATCATTATACCAATTTTAATGGATTAATTGGTAGATCTTTTATTAATTATCCCTAAACAAAAGTATGTCGAATAGCGCAACCTAGCTACAGCAAGGGCAGCCCGTCTCTCTCTCTCTCTTCACTTCTAATCAGCCGCACAACTTGTTTCTTCTCTCACTACTAGCCAACCTCACAACATAAAGAAAGAAGAATTCTCCAATATTGTAATCCTTTAACTGAAGAAACCCGCATATTTATAGCACCACATGAGTCCTAAGCCATACCTCTAAAAGCCATACCTCTAATTCAATATATTGAATTAGAAAGCTTATTGACGGTCAACAACACAGATAATTGTACCTTCTTATTGCCTGTTAGAGCAAAACTCGAACTTGTACCAAAGGGGGTCATGAATTAGATTGGATAATTCAAAAGACATCATATTAAAAATTAACTTAATTTTACCCGATTTATAACATGTTATAGCTGAAAAATAACTTGTACGCAAAAAGGTTGAGGGGACCGTAGCAGCCTTTTGCCACTCAATGCCCTGCGCTAGCTGATGGCTTGTATCATGAGGCAACTCTAATATGTTGACAATAAATTGTTTTATTTATCATGATCAGTTCTCGATAATAATAAGGCACAAGCTCCTAATGCCTTTATCTAGTTAGATGCACTTTAGAGAACCTTTGTTTTTGTTGAATGGTAAGCGGGTCTAGTGCATTGGACCCTATCTCACTTAAGGGAACCCACTGGGTTAAAACAGACCAAGAAATAAGGGATACCAAAACTCAAAAGAGAGCAGCCTAGGAATCAAACTCAACCGCAAAGTCTTCATGCACACATCGCAAACTTTGCATCCCCTCCCTGAGTTGAAGCCGGATGGGATGTGTAGGAGAGGAGCACATGACCAACTAGACCAACTGCTCTTCGGCAGAGAAACCTAATATATGCATCCTTTCATCAAATTGTGGATTTGTCAAACTGTCACAAGTAGTTTGATATCTCAACTTGTCATGGATTGTGCCAATGAAACTGTTTATCCTTGCCGGCAGCACAACTGGGTACTTTGTCTTTCAAGGTTTTCTCTTATAATGTAGAGCCAACATGCATGAATAGCTATGTACTTAGTGAATAATGAGGGGGGAAAAAAGGGGTCTTTTTGGTCTGCAAGATGACAACTTGTTGAAATACCGATAAGCAAAATCCACTTGTCTCTATGGGGATTCCAATGTCCTAAAAGGGCTGCTTCACTTCACCAACCAAAATATTTCAAAGATTTTCTGCGATATGGCCCATGAATATGAAGCATCAAACACCACTTGCAGAAAAATAACTACTAAAGTAAATCAAGTTGTAAAGGGTTTACTTAATTGCAAGTAAACCATGAGTCAGTGCTCTTGTCTCTGTGGGGATTCCAATGTCCTAAAAGTGCTCTTGAGTTAGTACCATTTAATTGGACTTGTACTTAATTACAAGTAAAAAAGCTTATTTAAAACCCAACCATGAGATCAACGATATTAACATGTGAAGATTTGTTACTTCGTCAATTGTATGCGAGAGCTAGTGTTTTTGAATTTTAGAGAACATAAAGTTGCTAAGAATTTTCTTGTTAGTACCAATGCCCAACCTAATATATCTTTTCGTTGAAATTGCACTTAGTTGAAAAGACAAGCAGCTAGTTCAAATGCAAAATAGGAGAAATAATTAACATGTTAACAGTGGTTTTATTTAGTCATTCAGTTACGATAGTCTGCTTTTAGAACTGTAGGGAGATTGATGAGGTGATGAATTTACCAAGATGTCATTCTTCTATTTTCCACACAATATTTTGCTCAGCAAATTTTAAACAATTCTATGTTGAGTTCAGTAAGTTATATATATATTAAATTACAGTTGCCTGCATATTGAACTTGTTCTTTATCAATTATGAGTAGCAAAATACTTCAAATTTGTTGTCGATCTTCACTCTACTCAAGTGGTATGCATAGATCGAGGCTATCACAATCAGGAGCAATAGACAACTGAAGCAAACTTTCTAGTGACAGCTATGATTTTTTGGATGGAAAAAAAGGTCTTTGATTATGTTCATTGAAAAGCAACAAACATCAGAGGTTCCACTGACAACTACGTTAGATGAGAGAATCCTCAGACAATCAGGCCAGAGAACTAATCTGCAGATTGGTTTTAAACTTAAAAGAAAAGCAATGGACAAATATTAAAGGTTCTAGTGACAGCTAAGGTTTTTCACATGAAAGAATCATCAAACAGTTGGGCCAGAGAGCTCATCAACTTGCACCTTCGCATACAGCCTTGAAATGTCTAGTGCCTACGCCTTTGGGAAGCGGTATAATTAAAACATGTTTTGTCAGTGGTAATTTTCAACTGGTATACTTTACATTTTGCAAATATTCTGGCAAACCCCCCCCCCCCCAAAAAAAAAAACAAAGAATACTCAAGAGATAAACAAATGTGAACTACATTCGAATAGGGCAGGGTTTGGGATTGGATTCAGATGAAGCACATCCTTAATGTGAGTGAAGAATCTTATATGGGTAATTTTTAATCTAAGAATTCTGGATTTCAAATACAGAATTACCTATTTCATAATAAAGTAAATGACCAACTAAAGATGCATATAATTTGTTATGATCCGCTATGATTCAAAACTAAAAGACATGCACATGGTGATGGTGATTCTTTCAGCTTAACCAAGGAAAAACAAAAAATAAAAACAAGAGTGATACGAATTACCTCCTTGATGCCCAATACTGCATTTCAAATTTGAAGCTGAACAGTAAAAAGAACTATAAGTCCAATAATGTAACTAGCAAGCAACTTTGTAAATATTTTCAAGGTTCCGCAAACTAAAAATAGAGGGTAAGAGTGAGTATCGAAGTTGGAAATAGTGGTTTGGCACTTGCGTACTTAAAGACCGATCTTAAGGTCCATAGACTCTTGTAAATACAGAAAATTTATATCGGGACTTGAGAGTACGCTCTACTCTTTATAGGTCGATCAACAACAACATAGTTTCAACCAATTGAGAATGATAAGAACAACAAAATAAAAAGAACAAAGAAGATACTAGGACTGACCAAGTAGGGGATATATATAAGAGGGCGCATACGAAGTTCTAGCAAGAACTAGAAGCCTCCAGAAGATCAACATGAGCTTGTTCATTAAACAAAAAAAGAAGGAAATCGGATTCGGTCCGAAAAACCAACTACCTTTGCGGTCATATTCCTCTACACTGAGGAATATGACCCCAAAAGTAATAAATAAATACTTGAATTAGCATATGACTTCATTAAATTAGCATCTCTCTCTACACTGAGGAAAGAGTAAGAAATGAGAGACACAAGAAGAGAGCACTTGGAAGAATGATATTTGATGATGGGATTCAAATGGATTCTTCCAAGACAACCCTAATGACAAAATTAACTAATTATTATCCAAAGTTAATTTTTGAAGATGTCGGCATCGTGGGTGATACCTAACTGGGGTTGCAAAGGTCGTTTTGCTAACCTTAAAAAAATAGTATGTCTTCCACATTATTTATGACCCCTAATTTTGGATATTGGGCTCCTTTTATCTTTCGGTTTTGTCCTCCCTCAGAATATATGATACAAGACTGGGCACGAACTTACCGTATTTGAAAATTTGAGTTAAATTTGCCACAAAAAATTTATGGATCGGAATTCATTTGGATCAATTTACTAGTGTTCTGATACGTTTGAATAGGACTTATTTTTAAAAAACACTTATGTAAGACTTCTAATTATCTCATTATTTATGTCATTTTTATATTTAATTTAATGTATGGAACTGACAAAATTTTACTTTAAAAATAGTCAAACCCTTTTACGCATCTACCATCTTTCAAGTTTTTCTCATATTTCTCCCCTCTCCACTTGTCACATCACAACATCTATGATACAATTCTCACCATTATTCCATGGATCGGGTACAGATTAGGTGTTGCTCGGGTCAAGTGAGTTTCGGCTCAAGTTACTTCGCTTCCATGTCACAGGGATTTAAGAAAAAAATAATAAATATATTGGATCATTCCAGCTAGCCACATTTCTGACTCAGACGGAGACATAAACTTCCTTTATGGTAAAAAAATTACTATCACAAGTAGAGAGTTGATAATTAAAAGACAAATTATAAAGTGACCAATTAATAAAACAAATAGTAAAATTTTTTGTTTTTGATCTTTAGACCTTCGTTTTAGTGAAGTTAAATTGTTGTTGTCAATAACAATGTATATCTCTCTTATCACCAATTTATTTCATTCATGACACTCGAATTCAAGACCTTGTTTAAGAGAAATAAACCTCACAAATGACTCGTTCAAATCGGCTATGGGTTAGGTGTGGTTCGGGCGGGTCGGATGAGGTTTGGGTCAATTTACTTCAGATCGGGCATAGGTTCAGTTTGGGTGGAGTTCAGGTCAAATCAACATTAGGTGGTGCTACTTCGGTCAGTTCTAATATGGATGGGGTCAACTTCAGTTCTAATGTTCAGGTTGGTTAAAAAAACACGTTAGTAAAAATCCATGTTAGTTATAAGTTGGATTAGGTTACTTTCAGATTTCTCTGAACTTTTATTTCTAAATGTGCTAACTCTAATATTTAGGTCTCGATTGGTCAACGAAATGCCAAATTGCATCTCGTGAGGGAAAATCTGTATCATAAATGACATAAGAGCAACAAAACAATGAAACCTAGCCAAAAGAAAACGATATTCAACCTCACTCATATCATTTACATTCGAGTCAGACTCTGTTCAAGTCTAAATTGGTTTGGGTTGATTCGTCCTTGGGTCATTTCTATTCGGGCTTGAATTGGTTTAGGTCTAAGTTATGCTAGACTTGAGTCTGCTTGGGTCTGAATCAGTTCAGTTCTAAATTAGGTCATATGCTCTGTTCGGTTCTAGGTCGATTCGTTTTCGGATTTTAGGTCATTATCGATTCACCTGTTTCAATTGCCGATTCAGGTTTGGTTAAGTTGATTCGAGTCAGGTCTTAGTTTTGGGTCTTTTTGCTAGGTTTGGGGAAATAAGTGTCAAACCACTTGAATCAATCTATATTGATAATAAAAAATAATGTTGATTGACCTTATAGTATGCTCAAGTTACAATTTTGGGATTTTAGGTCTATGTTTCATAATTGTTCTCATTTGTTCCACAATGTATTAGAGTGACTGCATTTGAAAAAATATCTCGGAGAATAAAATCATTCATAAGCCTCCCATTACAAACCGTTAGTTTAAATTGTTGGTAAATATATCATAAGGCAAAAAGAAGCATAAACCCCATAATATAAAACTGCATTGAATCTTCAATCCCAGTTTAAAATTTTGATTTAATGGTTCCATAAAGGTTTGAAATTCTTTTGTTTGATGTAGAAGAGTGCTTAGAGATCACTGTAAGCTAAATTCTAACCCAAATTTCTCCTAAAAGTTCCACATGTTTTATCAGTTAAGTTGAATTACACCTACAACATATATAACATATATAAATAACATGCCTTGCATTTTGCAATTAGTAAGTTTTAGGTACCTTGAGTTTTAGATAACTATTTTTAGGGCCCTAACTTTTTGAAAGTGACATTGGGGTACCTTACATTTTTGGACAATCAATTCTTACATTAATTTTCTTATATTTTGACTAGAAACTTTCAGAAATTACAATTTTGAACAAAATAGGGTTTCTTAGTAATTTTATTTTTGGGTTTTTCAGAAAATATTTTTGCTTTAAATGATTTAACTTCTTATCATGTCTATCAAAAAATTTTTTTTTTCTTATAATGACTTTACTGGTACTAATTTTCACAGTCTATTGGTTATATCATAAATATTATATTTTTTTGTGATTATAGGCTCATCATGCTTAGCAAAATAGTAAAGTTTAATTTGAGAGTTTTGATCATGACCTGAACTTAGTTGATGCTGGAGCCTGGTGTTCCCTTGGCTTCCAGTTTGTAGATAAAGCTGATCTCAACCACACCTCACTTAGATCAGGCACAACATAAAATTGTTTCATTTCCTACCAAATCTAACTCAGATCATAATCACTAATTAAGTTTTTATAATGAGAATAGTGAGACTTTTATTAAGAAATTATAATATTTAAGATATAAGGTTCGATTATATAAAGTGTACTGCTGGAAAAATTCTTTTATTGGAAACTTGAAATTAGAAATATTACAATGGAAAGATTGAAAAGGAATTTAAGCTACTAACATCATTAAAGATGTTTGCTCACAGAGAAATAGAGATACCCAATTTTTCTTTTACTCAAATATACTCATATGACTGTGTCTCTTTACAACACTTAACTTCTCCTTTTATAAAGGAGAGGGAATATATAGAATGTTCCAATAGCTACAGTGCATCTCATTACAGGTAGAACTATTCATTGGTCCAAACTCAAGTCGAACCGGACCAGGTTGGACCCAGGATTGAATAAGAGAATAGGAGTAGGCTAAAGATCGGACTAAAAGTTAGTCTGGACGGACGGATCGAAAAAACTCAGATCGAACTAAAACTAGACAGAAGTAGACCGATTAATAGTTGACGAATAAATGCCTCTAGTTAATAGCTAAAGATTTCCAACCACAAGTAAACTATTTTGGCTAATTGCAATGCTCATATGCCAAGTAGGAGCAAAATAAATAAACAAATAATTGAAGTTCTACTGTGCAAAGACGTAAGAGTTTAAGAGTTAAAAAACATGGTCAATTATTGAAAAACAATGGATCTTCCATCTGGACCGATGGCTAACGGACGAGATCGGATCATATCGAAGACCGAACAAGGAATTTTTCTGGATCATGGGCTGGATTGAATATAAAAATATCATAGGATTAATTATGATAATAATTGATGTGGGCAACATATCAGTTATTGAACTATTTTTCTTAAACATAGGGACCTATTTTTGCTTGAACATCACAATGACACATTAGGTAATTCATTTGTAATTGTAAAAGGTTGAATCTCTACACTATTAGATAGACAGAAGATAACAAATCAAAACGTGATCTTCTTTTTGTATGAAATTTCGAAATATCCATAATGATTATACTAGTAGAAGAAACCCATTCTAGCAGTAATGACATTTCATTTTGGATTTCCTCCCTTTCCGGTAGGAGTTCTACTCTTGTGATCACAATTGGCGAATTCACAAGTTAAACGATTTGCAAGAGAATTCTTCGATCTTTATATGTGTTCAATAGAGAACTTAAAACTGTTTAAGCCATAATTATCAATGCAAGAGTCATCCTTGCACTTGCATATTTGATAGATTCTTTATTCTTTCGCACTTAGTCCGTATAAGAAAAGGTTTAGGGCTAAAAAGATTAAAAACTTTTCAATTCCCCTTAGAACTGCAAGAATTTCTTTTTTCCGCTATGAGATAGTTGTATTGCTTTATTGATACTTCTAATGCAGTATTTACAGAGTTTTTCTCCTTCTTTATTAGACGCATCGCTTTAAAATTTTGAACAATCTTTGAATCACTAAAGGTTCAAGTCAAATTTACTTCTTTGTTGAGTTTTATCTACCATGGTTTTCTTAATTTAGCTAAGTCTTCAATAAAACATGAAGCATAGGTAAGACATCCAAAAGGCCTTTTTAGTTGCTTCTTGTCCTTAATCTTCTCAGGAAGATTTTCTGTTTTTTTCAAAATATATTTTTGTAAAACAATTTGTCTAGTTTTTATATTAAACTTTCCATCAATGGGGTCCACAACATTCCTCAAATTAGAGCAATATTGATTAGGCATGTTAAGTCCCTGTACCCATTCACACATCTCTCTTCTTTTATTCATAGCAAGAATGAACTTCATTTTTGGTTTAACCGTTTCTGTTTGTAAATGTAATTCTTCCCTATCACATATATCTATAACATTCATTCTTAATTTGACATCCATAATAGTGTTATTGATGTTTTCAAAGAAATTTTTTTTCTATGTGCATTACATCCAAATTATGGCAGAACAACTGGTGTTACCAGTAAGACAACTCCCAGAATATACTCTTGTTCATCCAGTTATGCTTATTTTCCTTAAATCCCAGTATTTAGAAGTCACTATCTGTCATTACCATTGGGTACTTTTCCCCTCAACATAAAGATGTTCCCCACAGATGCAGCGAAGAGGACTCCCTGTAACAGTTCCGTCTTTTCTAAATGAAGTTCTATTTCTTCTAAATACATGATTCCTTAGTATAAGAAATACCGATAACAATCAAATCATGAAAATTTACCTCTATTCTTGAGTCTTAAAGCCTTCTATTGTTTCATACATACTGGATATGTCAATTGACTATTAGTATTCCACTCATATAGCATTCAATTTGTCGAAAAATCATTGATGGTCTATAAAAGTGCAGCCTTCATTTGAAATATCTTACCTGTAGATATATCATACGTTTTAATTCTAACATCCCACAACTCCGTCAACTCACCAATAAGAGGTCGTAAATATACATCTATTTTGTTCTTGCGATTTTTAGGACTAGGAATTTTATAAGTGAGGAATATAAATGGTATGACCATACACATTTCAGGGGGAAGGTTATAAGGTGTAACCACCATTAGCCGAATAGAATAAGATCTTGAAGATAAAGTGTAAGGATTAAATTCATCTGCACATAACCCAAGCCTAACATTTCGAAGCTCAGCAGCAACATTAGGATAATTGTTATCGAAATGTTTCCACGTTACTTCATCTGATGGATGACACAAAACACCATCCTCATGCGAATGTTCATAATGCCATCTCATGTGCTCTGTAATGCTTCTTGATTCATAAAACCTCTAAAGTTGAAGTTTCAATGACAAGTAATGCGTCCTTCCATATGACAACGGACTTTGATTCCTTTATTGTGACCTTTGCCTCTTTCATCTCGAATGCTCGCAAAACTTACATGCATTGAGGTTCGAGTCCTCTTTAAAGTAAAGCATGCAGCTTTTACGGCCACAATCAATGTGTATCACATAGTTACCGAGATCTTTAACAACCTTCTTCGTCTGACCATAGTTGTTTAGTGGGAATATCTCCCTCATTAACTGGACAATTACATTGAAACAATTTTGTGACATGTTATAAACAGACTTGATACTCAATAGCCGACCAGCAACAAAGAGCTAATTATGTGTGGAATAGCCATCACATAAAGGTTGTTGAGCAGCTTGACCATATGATAGAATAACTCTTAACAAGTGCTTAGCTCTTCCTCCCTAACATTTTGATTTGCCAATATGGCATCACCAACCATGTACTCCATGCGATCTATGTAGCATTCATTGTAGTCATGATTACCGTTGGCTTTGACCATTTCACTAGTAAAATATCCAAAATCATATTATTGTGGTTCTAGTTCTCCATAGCTTATCCAATACCAATATCCTTTCGCAAAACCCTTATACATCAGGTGTATCTTCATCTCATTAGATGTTAAGTACACTCTATTTTTAAAGCACATGGATATCTATACTTTCCCCAAATTTAGAACTCTGCTTGCTTACGTGCAAATACATTAAATTGATTTACTCTATTTAGAAATTCTTGTGTATAACCATTACGATCAGCAATAATCTATTATATATCCACCAATGATGTGGATTCATATTCTACTCAACCAACAATATTCATGAAAGTTATTGGATTAATATTAATTTCCATTTATATAACTATAATTATATAAATTTCTCAATTATATATTACATATATTTTAATAGTCATACACAACATTAATTAATTCACAAAAACACATATGAGTACATCCATTTAAATAAATATATATATATATATGTGTGTGTGTGTGTGTGTGTGTATATATGTATATATCATTAGAAACATGCACTATATAAGCTATATAATTGAATATATAAACACATAGGCTAACGTACTTACATGAAACTTTTTAAATATTCATGTTCCACTAATTTCACATTAGCATACAACCCATATTATAGCATGAACTTTATGCCAACAATCTCATTGAAATACATTATCCAATATTAACAATTATTTCTTTTAAAGCATGCCAATTTACATAATTTCTTCATTTCAACTCAACCTAGTTTCGCATTCGGCATATAAAATGCAATAATTTTATATATTTACTTATGAACTTCTACAAATATATTTCTATTCTTACAAATTCCATAAAACTAAAAATTTAGCATTTCATTCCACTACCATATCACATTTTAATTAAAATTACCAAACCTAAACCCTAAATTACATTAAGAAAGATGTTGAAGCAAATTAGAGTAATAACTTCACACAAATTTTACAATTTAACAAAAATATGAACTAATTATGAAATTTTAACAATGTAATGTGAAAATTAGTAGAAATTAAAACTGCAAGGAGTGAGAGAAAACAACCTACCTAAAGGCGGCAGTTTGGATAGAAAACTGGAGCCAGGCGGCGGCACCTTAAGGCGACAATCGGCAGTGCTCGCGGTTGGGATTTGGGGGCTCTCGGGCTCTCTCCCTCTCTTAAAATTTTATAAGGTTGAGTGCACAGAATGAGAACTAGATCTGGTTCTTTAATCCACCTCAGCAACGTACAAGCAACGAAATTTCTATCACTAGTTTGAAATTTTTTTAAAGATACTGTTTGGCGATAAATTTTCCGTCGCCAGGTGTTAAAAAAATTTAAATATACCTGGCGACGGAATTTCCATTGCCAGGGTCAAAAAGGCGACGAATTCGCTGTTACGTTGCTAAATTCGTCGTCCACTCTAATACATTTCAGATGCTGATTATCAGTCGGCATTTTCTTCGCTATCTGATCCAAATTTGAATTCATCGCTAATTTCTGTCGTTATTTCGCACTTTTTTGGTAGTGTCTATTTCTTGTTCATCATAAATGCACATATTCTTACCAAGAATAACACCATGATCAATCGATCTTTGGGTGGCCACTGGAACGTCGTCTCTGTGTTGATCTATGGTCTTAGAAACTATCAATATAAACTAGACAACAATAATTAAGATCCTTGAAGATGTTATCCATTCGTTTGGAATATTTGAGGCGCACTTGTAGAACCATATGATATTACTATCCACTCATAATGTGCTTAACGTGTAATAAAAGTTGTTATAGGAATACTTTCTTCATTTATGTCGATATGTCAATATCCACTTTTGCAATCTATTTTTGTGGAACAAGAGGCTCCTTGAATTGTATTAAAAAGAACTACTGTGTTAGGAATATAATAACCATTAAAGACAGTATTATCATTAAGCTTTTGTAATTGATTGCCATTCTAATATTTCCTCTTTTTTTTTCAACATGATTTCTTACCATAAATGCAGGATTAGTGTGAGGACTCTTACTACTCCTAATTAAACCTTTGTCCAAAAGTTTTCTCATTTGTTTATCAAATGCTTGGATATCTTGATGTGCACATACCATTTGTTTAACTTGGACAATAATGTTGATATTTAAGAAAGTAATCTTTGCAAATGTTTTATCTGTGTTCTAAAATTGAAGCAGATTATCTGAGTAGAGTTCTTTGCACGATTTCTTTTGTTCGACAATCTATTCTCTAACTAATAATTCTAGTAATGAGATTGTTAGTGCTAGTTCACACTATGTATGCATTACCTTCTCATCCCATTGACTGCATGTAAACCTAATCTTCTGATGAATGTACACTTTATTGTGAATATGATTTCGGTTATGGTCTGTGTGCATGGTCCCTTTGAAAATTATTTCCAATAATCATATCATGGGACGGTTGGTGAGTAGCCAATAGTACTGGTAATAAATTGTGTCTAACGAATTCAAAATTCATTGTACTCATTTCTGTAATAGTTGTGGGTTTTTAAGTTCAAGCTAATTAACATTTAATTATTATATTAGTTGAATTTTATTATACTAGCCATGTAAGACTAATTCAGCGTGCCAACTAAGTGTAATTATTTATGTGAATTAATATATGACGTTTTTTACGTGATTACGTGAAATTAGATGCTAGTTGAGGATAGGCTGGGACGTGATTACATTAGATTAGCAAAGTTGTAATGGACTAATCAATGCCAAAAACAGTTGGGCTTCTTGGACGTGGGCTTGGCAATTGTATTTAGGCCTGAATGTATTTTGCTCTGGCAAAAAAAGGAGAGCAGGAGATTAAGAGCCCGTTTTTATTTTCGCATGAAGAGGGAGTGGGGCTCCTTCTACTCCTTCATTCTTTCTTCCCTATCAGACACACAGAAAGCGAGAGATGCAGAGCTGTAGTGTGACAGAGAGGGGTAATGGGGTAGAAGTTGGTGGTGACGAGGTGACGGCAAAGCTAGGCGGTGGTGTCCACATTGTGGTGTCTCAACTGGCTAGACTTGAGCTCTAGTGCCATGCGGGGTAGTGTTTTAAAACCCTCAGTGCCACCGCCATGACTGCCACTATTAGTGGTCTACTCTAGACTTGACGACCTGAAAGTGAGACCGAGAGAGGGAGGAAGGAGGGGGATAGGCAGCAGTAGCACGCCTTAGAAGAAGAAGGAAAATAAGCCGGGAAGCAGGACTCACGACTAGCAGCTCGCAGGGAGAAACAAGACTCGAACTCAGCTTAAAATCGCCCAATTAGCCCTTGAATCAGGTCCAAAAGCTTGGATTTGAGGTGGGTGAATCTCGATTCTAAAATTATTAATTAATTTCCAAGAATTTCCTGATTTTGGTCACGGAAGTTTGATATTGTTCTTAAGTTGAATTTATGAAAAATTGAATGACTTGGGATGAAGGAAATTTGAATGAGTTGATTGAGATAATTTTAGGATGGAAATTGAAATGATTTTGAGGTCAATACGTAGGAGGTGTTGTGGCGAGGGATATCGGGTATGTGTATTGAATTGATAAACTTATGAAGTGTTGTGGTTGTGATTTTATCTTTGATTTCTCTAAATTATTAATGTCTACTTCTGATTGTGTCATTAATGACTGAGTTGTGTTGATGTCCTTGTTGCTCTCAATTTATGCTTCATACCTGTTTCGCGCAGAACTCAAGCTGAAAACAGGGGAATGTGGATTTCGGTTAGGTTAGTTGCCCTATTTTTGCATGACTAAGATGGTGAATACCATTATATCCCTAGCGTAGGTTTATGACTTAGACATGATAGGTATGGTAGAGATAGGTGGAGGGTAGAATTGTTGTCAAGTTGTTGAAGAATTCTCTTTTAAATTAATAAAGTTACATGCCAAAGTTACAAATACAACTCTAAAGTCCCTTCCTATTAGCTCTAAATGAATTTGGCAAACTTGAAAGCATGTGGTTAGATCCAAGTTGCTGAGTAATTTTAAGTGAAACTAATAATAAGTAAGCTGCTATTGCTAGCTCCTAAATGAGTTTTAAACATCTTTTTATATGAAACTGGATGGTTGCTGGCCTAATAACTCGTTTACAAGTTTTCCTTGCTGAGATGAACAATGTTATGCTTTTTAGGAATTGGTTTATAAGGCTTGGTTAGCCTTCTTGAAAATTAATACGCTATTATTATGATATAATCGGACTTTAATGACAAGTGTGTTTGAAAGTGAATTGTATTTGATGTATTTTTGGCTAGGAAAATAGGGCTAACATAAATGACTTGACCTCGAGACTAGGCCTTAGGATCCTGATTGGAGCAGAAATCCTAATTGTTACTATCCTGAGGAGGATAAGAGTCTGTTGACTGTAGGAGGCCCTAGGAATACAAAACCATGTGGGTTGTGTCACTCACCTAACGAGAGCACTGGCATATGAATTCTAAACCCTAAAAATGATTTGATTACATGTTATGAGTTGAAAACTTCTCGGTTTTGATTTACTTTAACACAAGGATTTGCAAAGTGTAGGAACTATTTGAGAAAGGGTTCTTATCAATTTATAATGCAATTCTTTATAAGGGAAGGCATTTTATAATGAATTTCGTAGCTTGGATAGAGCTTCGTACTCTTTTGGTGTGCTACTTCTGTTTCTTACTAAAAGAACTCAAGTGGTAGCTTTATGTGGAATTATTTGATGATAAGTTGTGTAACTGGGGGTCAAATTACCTGCAGCCATAAAGATTGAGATTAGCTTAATGGAGATGTGATTTTGGCATCTTGTGTTCCTAATATGTTAATAACAAATACGGTTTCTATATGTTTGCTATTATTGGTGTTGCATGCAACTGTTTTGTTTTTCTTGGGATTGAGAATCATTCACTGAGCGTGTGGTAGCTCACCCCTTCTCCATATCCCTTTTCCCCTACGTTCTTGAAAAGACATGTAGAAGTCTGTAGTTCACCTAAATCAAGTCGGAACCTCCCTTTTTGCTTTGAAAAAGAAGTCCTATGTTTATATAGTAGGATTCATAAGTTGAATAATGTAATGTGACGTATTCGCAAGCTCTTGAGCATATGTAAGTTAATTACTATAGAGCATGTATTGCATATTGACTTGCGGTCACTCTGAATGGCTGTGTGGGCTAACCATCTAAATAGTCATTCGTTTAGTTAGTTAGAGTTGAGTTTTGTTTTCGGGATGTAACGCTAGTACTCTAGGTGAGGGACCTATTGAGCAGTATCTTTTATTTCTTTCTTTGACTTAGTTTTATAGCTTACGTACTATGGGCGTGTGGGTCATGGAGTTGTGAACTCTGGCGTACAGCTATTGAGTTTATTTGACATATTCTTTATGTTGTTATTGTTATAGGTACCTAACGTAAGGCTATAAGCTTAAGTTATGCTTTGTTTTTAGACAGAATTTGTCCGTTTCGTTCCAAAATTTTAGAAATCACTAACGTCACTAGCCCTATAGGGTAAAGGTGTTACAAATAGTATCGGAGCTAGGTCCTACAACCAAAGGTCGTGACCTTAGTCTTGCATTTCATATGGTTGTCTAGGTATCTCTTGAATGATGAGATGTTATATGGTGTATCTTAGTCCTATAATGTGTTCCTGATGTGCTCATTAATTTGACTAATTGATTGTCATGTGATTGGAGCAAACCGATTAATTGAAAAAGTGAGCTACTCATTAGAATTTGAGCTAAATTACTCGGACTATTATGACTAAGCGAGGTATTGGCTCTATTAGTGATTGTCTTTGTGCATGTACTATTGATGATTTAGCTGAAGGTTGGTTTTAAACTTAAAGCGATTGAAAATAGTTGATACCAAGCTTATTCTTTTTCCTTAAGTATGATTTACTCTTCGGGTCCTATAATAAAGAGAGTAGACGTGCTCAAAAGTCGGTAGAGAAGAGGCTTGAAATGGTTAAACTATTTTTCCATTTTCAAAACTCAAAGATTTTGGAGTGTGCTTTTTGCATCTAAAGATTTCCATTCATTTGTGATAATACTTAAGTTTAGGTTTATGAGTACGTGATCTTATGTGTAACTGGATGCTGTTTGTGAATGTATACATGCTGAGGCATGCACATCAATAAATAAATTTATTAATGATGAAGATTGGGGTCTATTTCCTAAGCCTGAAAACCTCACTAGATGATTTTTTTTTTGTGTGTGTAAATTCTTAATTGCTCAATGAAATTAAGTGCGATTTTTATATGCATGTAATGCAAATTTGGGGTGATATTGATGGAAAGTGTTATCGCCATCATTCTGCACACGCGTCATTTCTACTTATATGCTACACTATTGTTCCATGTGCGATCGATGGCTTCGTGCTACTTGCATGGTGAATTTCCTGCTTTTCACTATGCAATTACCATTACCACTGAGTTAATCATAGGATATGATTTCTATTATATGGGGCGTTATTCTTGTTGTATAATTGGTAGCGTCTTGATTATATCAAACCCTGATACACCTAGAAAGAAAATGGGAGGAAGAACCTCACAAACTTTGGAATTGTCACCATGCATATACTCCTACTAGAATGAATGACCCATGCATTACTATAACGCCCCAACTTAATCACCTTCTAAATGCCTTTATTAATAAGCATTATACATTAGCAGAACGCGGTATCAAGTTAGGGCATTACTGCCATCCGATAGGGACAAGGTTATACATATACCTGGCAAAAACTGACCGACCCGAACCCGCCCGAAAGTTTTGGTTTTTGAACATGATTTTCTCGACCCGAACCCGAAATAAACTGAACTCAAAAACCCACAAAGTTTTGGATCAGACATGACCCAAGCCCGAAGCTGCCCGCTCAACCCGAATATTATAACCTTATTTTTAACTTTTCCTTAATTTTGCCCCATCAACAATACTAGTTTTGCATTATAGTGAATCGTTTAGAGAGACGTTGTATAACTATCGCATCTCTTCGCAAAGTAGACGATGGTACTCACTCTTTTCCAAATTCATTCCCATAAAATAACGTCATATACAACTTATAAATGGAGCAATTTAGAAAATAGGCATGAAATATCTAGTTTTAAGAAAATCAATTTAGAAAGTATTAAAAATGTTCAGGTCGTACCATTATTTCTTAGTGAAATAAATACATCTTATCGCATTTTAAATAATATTACTCTATAATAATATAAATTTTTGATGTTATAATTAATAAACAATTGTAATATCTTGTGCCTCTATAACATTCTTTCATTTGGTTTCCTTCTAATTGATCTCAAACTTGATGTCAATGGTGGGCAATGGACCAACTTGTGCTTGTATTCGGATCGACTAATTAATACAACATACATGATTAGGTAATGGTAAATTAATTAACAAAATATCGAATCATTAAATTGTTTGTTAACAGATCAAACTGCTACAACTTGTTATCATGTTTTAGATGAGCCAATCAATGAATCACCCGACCTATTATTAATATTTTAATATACAGACCAACCCCCTCAAATGTAACTCATTGTCTACCGGTGCATGGTATTTATATATCATATTGAAAAGTTTGAATATTCTTTTTGTTCTTTTAAGAAATTACAATTAGAATGCTTGTTCATTAAATACAGATAATTTTAAGTAATAAATATGCCAAGACTTTGATTTTGATAAAAAGAGAAATAACTCACTAAAAAGGTGCTCCACATTCGTTGGGTTGACCCAAAACCTGTAAAACTGAAATATACCCACTTGTATTTTACCCGAAGACGAAATACACCCAACATGTATTCTACTCGAACCTGAATATACTCGACCTGTGTTTAATCCGCCCACCCAGATTGATAGGTCTAGTGTTAATCGTTTTAATAAACCGCAAGTGCAAGGCAAGTACGGGTCGTATCCGCAGGGAACTTGGTTTCAATCACCGAGGCAATCTGTGACACTTAATCTAGGCTAGGTCTGGTGAATTGGGTGAACTGATTCTAATTCTATTAGGTTTATATCAAATTATGGGGAGAATCCTGGATTGGGGTTCACCACACTATGATGTTCATTGGGAAGAAAACTTAGGTAATGTGAATCTACCTGCGGAACAATTGAAATGGAATAATTACCAATTAAGAGCATCTGCGCCTTCTCTTGAAGGTCATCAGATTGATTGAATTATCCTAATTATCTATTCTCATGAAACTAGAATAACAAAACCACAAGATCATGTAATCTCAATTCCCAATTGAAATCCTAACTATTCTCATGTTAAGATTTACAAACGCTCGCAAAGCCGCTCTAGGTAAAGGACCCAACTCTCATTAGTCTCCTAAACCCTAATTAAGAACATGAATAAGCCTTCTCAGGCAATTCATCGAACACTTGGCGTGCTAAGTGAGAATCCAATAATACTTTAGGCAGAATTCACAAAAACCTAGAATCGATATCCAATTCACATTATAGGGGCTACACCCAATCCAAGGTTAAGGAACTTAGCCGCTAAACATGATTCTAATCTCAACTTCAATCAATAATGACAACATGCGAAGAAATAAGAAACTTGAATTACAACGAATAAAATAAGGGTTCAAGAGTGTACCAATTTGTAGCAACAATCTACCGAAAGCAATAATTAAATCCAAACCAAAATCTTGAATTGAACAACAAAATGAAGTCAAACCTAACCCTAGAGTCGCCCCCTTCGAGAGAGAGAAAAGAAAGCCGGAGCGGAAAAATAGAATAATGCCCCCCTTAATAACTGCCTCGTCCAGGGTTCTGCTAGCGTAGTAGATCACTACGGGCTTCTTGTCCTTCCTTTGCCCCAAAACGGCCCCGACCGCTTGGTCGCTGGCGTCACACATGACCTCAAATGGGAGGTCCCAGTCTGGCGGTTGTATGATAGGGGCGGAAATCAGTGCCTGCTTGATCCTGCAAAAAGACTCAAGGCACTCATTAGTAAAGACAAACGGGGCATCTTTGGTGAGCAGCTGAGTAAGAGGTTTGGCGATCTTGGAGAAATCCTTGATAAAGCGGCGGTAGAACCCCGCATGACCAAGGAAACTCCGCACCCCCTTTACCGAAGTAGGAGGGGGCAATCGTTCGATAACCTCAACTTTAGCCCTGTCCACCTCAATGCCCCTAGCAGATATAACATGGCCCAACACTACTCCCTTCTGCACCATAAAGTGACATTTCTCCCAATTCAATACTAGATTGACTTCCTCACATCGATGGAGTACCCGGGTTAAATTTTCCAAACAAAGGGCATAGGTACCTCCATAGACGGAGAAGTCATCCATAAACACCTCCATAATGTTCTCTATGAGATCAGAGAATATAGCAGTCATGCAGCGTTGAAAGGTGGCGGGGGCATTACATAAACCGAATGGCATCCTTCGATATGCGAAGGTGCCATACGGGCACGTGAAGGTTGTTTTTTCTTGGTCATCAGGATGGATAGGGATTTGAAAGAACCCCGAATAGCCATCCAGATAACAGAAGAAAGAGTGCCGTGCCAACCTTTCCAACATCTGGTCAATGAAGGGAAGAGGGAAATGATCTTTCCGGGTGGCTTGATTTAATCGGCGATAATCAATGCACATTCGCCACCCGGTAACAGTCCTAGTAGAAATGAGTTCGTCGCGCTCATTCTTTATAACAGTCACGCCTCCCTTTTTAGGAACTACCTGGACTGGGCTCACCCACTCACTATCAGAGATAGGGTAGATAATCCCAGCGTCAGGTAGTTTAAGGATTTCCTTTTTGACAACCTCTTGCATGTTTGGATTTAATCGACATTGAGGTTGTCGAGAGGGGCGGTGACCGTCATCGAGAAAGATGCGGTGCATGCAAAACGTAGGACTAAGTCCTCGAATATCATCAATACTATACCCGATGGCACCCCTATGCTTACGAAGCACATCCAACAGTTGTTCCAACTGGGGGGCATCCAAGTTAGCGTTGACAATAACGGGACATCGATGGGAAGGGTCCAGAAAAGCGTACCTGAGATGGGAAGGTAGAGGTTTTAATTCTACCTTCGTGGGGCCCTCCTCTTGCTCCTTGGAGACTGGCTCTTCTAGACTGAGGAGCTCTCTATGGGACCGCTTAGGCAAATAGGCGGTAGATGTGCCAAGGAGTTGGGCATACTCCTCCTTCTCATCCGGGCTCGAGGCACTGGCATGACAGTCGAGTAGAGCAGCCTCTAACGGGTCTTCCGCAAAAGAACCAATCTGGCCCTCCTCAGTAAGGGCCTTCTCAAGGACATCGACTCTGCAGCAAGAGTCACCTGAAATGGGGGAGGTCATGGCTTGTGGCAAGCTGAATTCTACCTTCTCATCACCCACTTGAAGGGTTAACTTGTCGTTCTTCACATCTATCATAGCCCTTGCAGCGGCTAAAAAGGGCCTTCCCAGAATGATAGGGATGCGGGAGTCTTCCTCTATCTCCATAACTACAAAATCGCATGGGATGAAGAACTTCCCCACTTGCAATGGGACATCCTCAAGGACGCCAAGGGGATACTTCACTGAACGATCAGCCAGCTGCAGGGAAATAGTGGTGGGTTTTAGCTCACCCACTTGCAGCTTCTCACAGATAGAAAATGGTATGAGGCTCACACTGGCCCCAAGGTCACATAATGCCCTGCTGATAGTTATGCCCCTCACAGAACAGGGGATGGAGAAACTCCCTGGATCTGATAGCTTAGGGGGGAGCTTGTTCTGAATAATTGCACTACACTCTTCAGTCAGAGACACAATGGCGTTGTCGAGTAACTTTCCCTTATTGGAGAGCAAATCTTTCAGGAATTTGGCATAGGAGGGCATGTTGGTAATGGCCTCCAGAAAAGGGATGTTGATATGGAACTTCTTAAGCATCTCGAGGAACTTGCCGTACTTGTGTTCCTCCCTAGCCTTTATTAGCCTATGGGGATATGGGACAGGTGGTTTGTAAGGCTTCGCCTGGGGGGTAATACCTTCTATTGCGACCTCCTTAGGCTTCTCATTCGGAACCTCCTCACTCACAGCATCACTAGGGGTTACCTTGATGACCTCATCCCCATCTTTAATCTCATGTTGTTCTTCCCTCATGGGCATTGGGGGACCTTCCAACTCCCTTCCGCTTCGCAGTGTGATTGCATTCATCTGACCCTTTGGGTTGGTCTCAGGTTGACCTAGTAAGTGGCCCTGGGGTCTAGACAAATGGTTCACTTGCTGCGCAATTTGAGCGATCTGGTTGTCCATCATCTTTTGGTGAGTGGCCATCGAGTCAAACTTTGAGTTCAACTGGTTGACCGACTCACTGAGTACCTCACTGGTCTTCGTTTGAGTAGCTATAAATCGCTCCATGAGGCTTTCTAGATTGGACTTGGATTGTTGTTGGGGAGGTTGTTGGGGTGTTTATTGAGGGGCTTGGGCATAAGGGGCCCTGTATTGGAAACCAGAAGGTTGAGGTTGAGATTGAGAAGGGTTGGGAGGCATGGGGTTGTTGTTGCGGTAGGAGAAATTAGGATGATTTCTCCAACCGGGGTTGTATGTGTTTGAGTAGGGGTTGTTTTATGGGCGCTGGCCATATGTTTGCATTGCATTGGCCTGCTCAGCGCCTGGGAAAGCGGTTTGGCATTCAGCAGCCATGTGGCCTTGGATGCCACAAATCTCACAAAGTGCCCCGACCTCAAACATAGCACTAGATGAACCTCCCATTGAACTCCCTGAAGGGGCTCCAAGCCTGTCAAACCTCTTAGCAAGGGCATCAACCTTGCTAGCTAGCATGTCTACAGCGTCGACTCTATACACCCCACTTGCTTTTTTCGGAGCTGCCCTTTCATTGGACCAGTGGTAGTTATTAGCGGCCATGTCTTCCAGTAGGGTCTTGGCCACCTCAATGGACTTCCCCATCAGTGCACCCCCAGCAGCAGCATCAATTGACATTTTGAGGGATTGGTCCAGACCGTTGTAGAAGGTCTGGATGAGGAGCCAATCAGGGACTCCATGATGGAGGCACTGGCGTTGCAAATCCTTAAACCTTTCCCACGCCTCATATAAGGATTCACTGTGCATCTGGGCGAAGGAAGTGATATCGGCCCTCAGCTTGGCCGTCTTCCCAGGGGGGAAATATTTACTCAGGAAGGCCTTGGAGAGGGCGTCCCAAGTGGCAAAGGTGTTCAGCTCCTCATTTTGGAGCCAATCTCTTGCTCTATCCTGTAGAGAAAATGGGAAGAGCCTCAGTTTGATGGCATCGGTGGAGACCCCGTTCAGTTTGATTGTATCACACTTCGCAAGGAAGTTGTGAAGGTGCATATTGGGGTTTTCTGAAGGGTGTCCACCAAATTGATCTCGCTCCACCAGCGAGATAAGGGCCGGGCGCAACTCGAAGTTGTTGACCTCGACCGTAGGGTTCACTATAGAAGAGGTGATACCCGACGATTGAGGCATAGCATAGTCTCTCAATACCCGGTTGTCTTGCGCCGCCATCGCAGATTCTGCTTGTTTCTTCTTTCTAGCGCCGCTTTGCTTGCGAGCAGTGGCTTCGATTTCAGGATTCAGGGGAAGCAAGTGGTGACTCCCCTGACTGCGCCTGTGCATACAAAGCCAAAAACTATACCAAGCGTAAGCATGTTCAAGCAAGAATAAAAACAAGCAAGGAAGAAAAGAAAGGGAAAGGGAAAAGAAAAAGAAAAAGGAAAGAGCCTAATCTCAAGCGTTTAAAATCGCTTTCGATGTTGAAAATAAACAAGCTCCCCGGCAACGGCGCCAAAAACTTGTTAATCGTTTTAATAAACCGCAAGTGCACGGTGCCGGCTGTAGCCAGCAAAGGCAAGTACGGGTCGTATCCGCAGGGAACTTGGTTTCAATCACCGAGGCAATATGTGATACTTAATCTAGGCTAGGTCTGGTGAATTGGGTGAATTGATTCTAGTTCTATTAGGTTTATATCAAATTATGAGGAGAATCCTGGATTGGGGTTCACCACACTATGACGTTCATTGGGAAGAAAACTTAGGTAATGTGAATCTGCCTACGGAACAATTGAAATGGAATAATTACCAATTAAGAGCATCTGCGCCTTCTCTCGAAGGTCATCAGACTGATTGAATTATCCTAATTATCTATTCTCATGAAACTAGAATAACAAAACCACAAGATCATGTAATCTCAATTCCCAATTGAAATCCTAACTATTCTCATGTTAAGATTTACAATCGCTCGCAAAGCCGCTCTAGGTAAAGGACCCAACTCTCATTAGTCTCCTAAACCCTAATTAAGAACATGAATAAGCCTTCTCAGGCAATTCATCGAACACCTGGCGTGCTAAGTGAGAATCCAATAATACTTTAGGCAGAATTCACAAAAACCTAGAATCGATATCCAATTCACATTATAGGGGCTACACCCAATCCAAGATTAAGGAACTTAGCCGCTAAACATGATTCTAATCTCAACTTCAATCAATAATGACAACATGTGAAGAAATAAGAAACTTGAATTACAACGAACAAAAGAAGGGTTCAAGAGTGTACCAATTTGTAGCAAAAATCTACCGAAAGCAATAATTAAATCCAAACCAAAATCTTGAATTGAACAACAAAATGAAGTCAAACCTAACCCTAGAGTCGCCCCCTTCGAGAGAGAGAAAAGAAAGCCGGAGAGGAAAAATAGAATAGCCCCCCTTAATAACTGCCTCGCGAAAGTAATTAAATCGCGCAAAAACTAATGACGCACGGTCGTGCGTACCACGCACGGGGACCCGTGCGTCTCAGGATAATGCACGGTTGACACGCACGGTCAGGACGCACGGTGGTGCGCATCTTCTGCCTTCGAGGCACGGCCGTGCGTAACCTGCAACAGACCGTGCGTGACCTGCAGCCAGCCGTGCGCCTCTAAATGGTCCTCTCGGGCTTCATCGACGCTTCATTCATGTCAGAATTTGATCCCAGAGCGTCATTTTTGGTAAAACTCGTGCAAAACTCCCACTTTCTAGACCTTAGACCTGCAGATCAAGAAATAGGGCAAATGAGTCCATAACAGGTCAGGAACGCATATTCAACTCCCTTTTTGCTAAGATTAATCGAAAGATTATCAGGGAAAAAAAAGGAAGAATCAGGGTCGAAAGTGGGTCAAATTTGAGGTTTGTCATCTAGCTGTATATATAGAGCCGACCAGGTAAGTAACATCTATCACCTACAATAATTACACCAAATAAGGTCTAAGATTATTATTAAGCATTTCAAAGTAGGCATCACACCAGGATTTAATCACATCCATAAGGGATTTACATTTCATTGAGGCTACATACGTGCTCAAAACATAAGTCGTTTTCTAAGTCCTCAAAATAACTAATTAGGGTAGAGGATTAGTAATCACTTCTCTGGCCCACTTTTTCTGGACCCTAAACCTCTACAGGTTCTTACTTCACTTTAAGTTGCTTCTCCTTCCCTAAAACAATTTGGAAAACACAGTGGAAAAAATGAGCTATAGCTCAATACGCCACCCTTGTATAGTCAATAACTATTTGCAATGAGTCAGTACACATGCACAATGAATTGTTAATTCTTTTTCGGTCTAGAGTAGGATTCGAATCTATGAATAGTGACCATGGTATCAATGAACAATGAACTGTGAATTTCCTACTTAACAGAAAGGGCCCAAACAATGAATTCTGCTAGTAGAAATCGTGAACAATGAACATTGAACATTAAATATTGAACATTGCATTGAACAATGAACAATGAAATGGGTCTTTAAGGTTTCATCGACCGAATAAAATTTGGTAATATTAGCAAACGTAAATTTAAAGATCTTTGAAGGGTACAAATAATAATGTACCTTTGGCATTTATTTATACTCTTCTCTTTTTTTTTTTTTAATTCCTCCTTTAAGGTGTCTTTCTTGGTAATAGAATCAGTGGCGCTCTATATTAATCAAGAAAATTAATGCTCGTAAGTCTTAAATCATTCTGGTCATACTCATAGGCTTTGTAGCAGGAAGGAGGTATTTTATTCTTCTCGTAAATTCTTTTTCATTCAGTGAAAGGCTTATAGAAGTGTGGTTTGGCAATATTCCTTTTAGGACTGTGGTTCATTTAGCCCTCTTCAGGACCCATTAGCCCCTTAATCTCATAGCTTACATTTCTTGACTTAGAGCCCAAAGTACTATACATAATGTGCTACCGCACTTTATTGAACCAACACCCTCAACTAGTAGGGTGATCTTTTGAGACTGAATCTCAAATGAATGCCTTTTTTTTCAAAAAGGTATCACTTGGTTCTAATATCCTGAACATAGCTAATAGACGTATCACCGTCAACACTTCCAATAAAATTTCTCATGACTATAATTGACTCATTAAAATCATATGTCTAGTGGATAAACTGGTTGCTCAATATCTAATTACTTAAGCATACGATGTCTTTGCTTGAATGATTAAACATCATCTAAACTGCTATTCTCTTATACACATCTTTTTCCCCAAAATTTCTTGCAATCATACCTTCACACCCACATTATGACTATTGCTAATTACTTATCAATTGTTCCCCTACAAAAATTCATTCTCTTACCCCCAATAATTACATAATCAAAATACAATAATTCATCCAAACATTCATATGAATAACCATTGATATATGAGGTTGAACATAATAGAAGGTAAAATTTAATTACCCTCTAGAAGATTAGAGGCGGAGATGGTTGCAACCAATGGGTTTGAAGAGGAAGAGATGGTGGAGCCAAGCTGAACTAGCGGCTTGGGGCGGCGGCGAAGTCAGGCGGCGAGGAACGAAGACTGCTACTGGTTAGGGGGTGTCACACATGGGAGAAGGAAGGAGAAGGGTCGATGCTTTTGGGTGGCTTATTTCCAGAACTCATATGCCATTTAAATAGACCCCGCATTCACCCCTCATATTAGTAAGACTCTTTTTATTAGTTTTTTCTTTTTTTCCTTTGTTTGGATAATTCCTTTGTCACATCAAAATTAATGCGAACTTATCCACGTGTCACATCAAAATTAATACGAGCTTATCCACTTGTCACATCAAAATTAATGCGAGATTATCCACTTGTCACATCAACATGAATGCGAGCTTATCACTTTGCCACATCTAAATTAATGTGAGCTTATCACATTTTTTTTTCCCTTTTACACATGGCCCAAAACTGGCCTTACATTTGGCCAGTAGTAATTCGATAGTTTTCTTTCTTTTCTTACCTATTAAGAACTTGTTATGGTTTGGTAAATTGCCAACCTTGCTTGGGCACAGACACAAATGTACGATAAATATATACTTTTGGATAGTTATATGAGACTTTGTCTGGAGAAAGTTTCGCACTAAAGTAATTTCTCAATGAAACATTGCTTTGTTTATCAGTAGAAAAATGCGCGACTCACAGCTCTGATTAGTCATAACCCTGTGACTAATGCAACCAATTGAACATGATTAAGTAACGGGTTGTTACATCCTCTCCCCTTGAAGAATGTTTTGTCCTCGAAACTTACACTGAACATACGTTTTGAATAAATGTAAGTAATAATATTTCATTTCATCTTCAATATCCCATGTAGCCTCAAAGGCTCCATGATTGGTCTTATATGACTTTCACAAAAGGTATAGCCTTGTTGCGTAATTGTTTTACTCTTTAATCTACGATCTTCACAGGCTTTTTTTCCATAAGTTAACTTGTCGGCCTCAACTTCTAATGGTTCATAAAATATTGCATGAGTTGGATCATACGTGTAATTGCAAACTTACAAAATATGAAAGATATTTTGCATATGCTGCAATTTAAGTGGTAGGGCTAAGCGGTGAGCAACGGGGTTAATTTTCTTAATGACATCATGAGTCTCAACAAATCGCGGGCTTCGCTTTCCTTTAATAGGAGAAACTTTCAGAAACACTCTATCCGCTTTTTCAAACTTTGAAAGTTTCTACCTTCGGTGTGCACATGCTTTCTGTCTATCCTATACTGCTTTGATATTTCATTGGACAACTTTGATATTGTCCACTATTTCTTAGGCAATTTTATGTCCCAAGATTGGAGTGTCCTCTAAATCATTCCAATAAAGGGAAGTTTTACATCTTCCACTGTATAAAACTTCAAACAAAAAGGGTTATTTTTATAGTAACTTGATAGCTATTATTATACGAAAACTCTATTTAGAGTAAATACTCCCCCCATATTCCTTGAAAATACAATACATAGGCTCGTAACATGTCCTCAGTGATCTGATTTACCTTTTTAACTTGTCCATTCATCTTGGGATGGCTGGAACTGCTAAACTATAACTTTGTACCAAAGGCTTTCTTTAAAGCCTTCCAGAATCGAGCTTGAAACTTTTTCTGCATTAGACAATGTATTGAGGTACACCATGTAACCTCTCTACTTTACTAATGTAAATTCGAGCCAACCTATCTGCTTTCTAAGAATCATGTATCGCTACAAAATGAGCGAACTTCGTGAGTCTATCTACTATCACCCAAATGTTGTTCTTCCGTGATCCTCTTAGAGGGTAATCCATCAACTTGGAGTCCCATTTCCACTTGGAAATTTCCAATGGTCTCAATTGACTCATTGATGCTCAATTTTGACTCTCTAACAAGTAAGACATTCATCCACATACTCAGCTATATCTCTTTTCATGTTGCCCACTAGGAGGTTTGTCTCACATCTTTATACATTTTCGTTCATCCTAAGTGGATGGAATACTTTGTAGTGTGGAGTTTAGATATTATCCTTTTCTTTCAACTCCATCCTTTGAGGTATGCATATTCGATTTTGGAATCTAATAACTCCCAATTTGTCCCCTGCAAAATGTAATACCTTTCCTTTGCTTATGTTTGAATTAAATTCCTCTCTATCTCTTCATCTCCCACTTGTGAATGTTTAATTTCATCCAAGAGGATAGGTTGAACTATCATGCCACCAAGAAATGACCCAAGTTCTTACAGTAACACATGTTCTATGCCGACATTTTTCAAATCCGTCAAAACATTTGATCGCACCATTGTCACAATGTTCACACTATGATGTATTTCTCGACTCAATGCATCGGCAACCACATTAGCCGTCCCTACGTGGCACTGTATTTGGAGGTCGTAATCCTTGAGAAGTTCTAATTGCCTACATTGGCTCATATTCAATTCCTTTTGAGTGAAGATATATTCGGGACTTTTGTGTTAGTCAAAATCTTACAAGGGCCACCATAGAGATGGTGTCTCCAAAGTTTTAGCGCAAAAACTACCATGGTCAGTTCGAAGTCATGGGCAGGGTAATTTTGCTCATAAGGCTTTAGCTATTTAGAAGCATAAACTATGATATTTTCGTCGTGCATTAGGACACATCCTATATGTTGTCTAGAAGCATCATCGTAAATGGTGAATTCTTAAAAAGTCTTGCACAAATCATCTATTGTATCCAGCCATACCTAAGAAACTTTAAACCTCAGTAACGTTAGCAGACCTTAGACAATTAGTGATAGCCTTTACTTTTTGTAGGTCTACTTTGATCCCTTCTTTAGATATCACATGTCCTAAAAGGTTCACTTCTGACAATCAAAAGTCACATTTGGATAACTTAGTATGAACCTTGTGTTTCCTTAGGGTCTATAGCACAATCCTCAAATGATTACTATGCTTTTCTTCAGTTTTCAAGTAGATTAGGATATTTCATCAATGAAAACAACTATAAATTTATCCAAGAACAGCCCAAACATCCGAGTTACAAAATCCATAAAGGCTGCAGGAGCATTGGTTAATCCAAGCGGCAACACCGTAAATTTATAATGACCATAATGAGTCCTAGACGTCGGCCTTAGGGATATCCTCTGGTTTGATTCTGAATGGGTGGTACACCGACTTAAGATCAATCTTTAAGAAGACTCTCATTTCTTATAGTTGATCAAATAAATCATCAATCCTAGGCAATAGGTACTTATTCTTTACAGTAATCTTGTTCAGTTCTTTGTAATCTAGATAAAATTTCAAAGTTCCATCCATTTTCTTCACAAATAGGACTGTGCTCCCCATGAGGTTACGTTTGGTTTGATATAACCCCTTTGTAACAAATCTTCCAATTGCACTTTCAATTTTTTTTAACTCTACTGGGATCATCGTACATGAACGCTTCGAGATAGGGCGCACTCCTAGTTCCAACTCTATTTTAAAGGCAATCTCTCTTTTGGGTGGTAGCCCAAGATTTCTTCAAGGAAGACATTTGGAAATTCTCTTATCACTGGAATGTCCTCAAGTTTTAGTTCCTTTTCCCATCTTTTGTAACACAACATAGGTATGCCTCATACCCCTGCCTAACTAATTTCTTGGTTACTGTCAAGGATATTATCGTTTCTTTCTATTATTGTTTTCCCAAAAGCACATCTTTCCTTGCCCTTTCACTTTTAGGGATATTCTTTGCTTTTGGCAATCAATCTTTGCTCCATGCCTTGACAATCAATCCATTTTTAAAATTATATCGAATTCTGATAGATCTAACCGCATCAAATCTCCCTCAAACTCTTTTTGATTTGGCGTCACTAGGGAATTCTTATACGTAACACTATATTTTACCTTTTTTTTAATGGCCGAATTTACATCCAAATCTACAACATATTTATGAGATTCTACCCCTATCTAAGATACAGCTTTTGATGAAATAGATGATTGTGTAGCTCCCGAATGAAATAAAACGATAAGGGATATTAGATTAAAAGTAAGCATACCGGCCACAACCATTTTTGAGTTATCACCCTGCTTTATGTTGATCATATAAACTCTACCCATCTGGTGACTGGTCATAAGGGCGGGGGTCTTATTGTCTTCAGGAGTTTGAACAGAGCTAGGTAGGTCTTGCAATTGTCAATCAGATGATTCAGATCTCCACATCAAAAATAATGATTTGTCCCACCCTACATTCTGAGATGTTGTGGTTCGTACAACCACAATTGGTGCAATGCTTCATAGTGGGAGTTGGGCATTAGCGTTTTAGTCTCATGTTGTTATATTGCTCATTAGGAAGTCCCTTACCCTGAGTGTTTTTGTAATTCCACCCTTTTCTTAGGGTTGGCCTGGTTGTCCATTCTCAACTCATTTTTCACCTATTCGATTTTCGTCGCAGGCTCATACAATTCCCAACCTATTTGTATGGGTTGTTCTGCCAACTAGCTCCTAATGTAAGATGCTAGGCCCTCCTCAAATCTTACCACCCTCGTTTAATCTGTAGCTACATACTCTAAAGCAAACCTTGAGAATTCAATAAAGCGGCTTGCAAGCTCTATTGCTGATAGGTTATCCTGCCTCAGGGTTAAGAACTCCCTTATTTTTGCTTTTGCAACTGTATCGGATAGAACATTGTCATAGTGCCTCGCTAAACGTACACCAAGTAGTCTCAGAACTTTGAGAGAGGGACTTAACTATTCTCCACCAAATGTCTTCCTTTCTAATAAGATAAAAGACCCCAATAGACACATGTCTATTGTTAGGACTTCCCCAACATCAAATATCTTTTTCATCTTTCTGATCTATTCTTTCAGTAATGTTGGGTCTTCTTTGCCATCATATGTTTTTGGATTTCATTTTATGACCCAATCAAAGAACTCATTTTCTTTTTTTGACTTATTAGATCTAGAACCCTTAAGTTTCTTTGTTACTTCAGCCATAATCTTTGCCATCAGTTTAGGATTTAAGTTATCTAATAGTCCCTTTGGACCCTTAATGTTTTCGGGTTTAGGGGTATCCTATTAGCTTCCTGACTTCTTTGAGGGGCCACTACCGAGGTATTTTGATTGACAGAGTGGGCTGACACAGATTCTATGTTGTTCTCTTGCGGATTGTTTTTCAGGACATTGTTATTTGGGCGTGCCATTCTGTCAAACCTATGTACATGCATATTAGCTCTCACTTATTCGTATCCTTTATGGTTACATATTCATGCTTTCTCTTCATCATTATTTGTTCATATGCTACTCTTCTCGTGTGATCATAATTTGCAATATTTGCTATTCATGCTGGCCAGTCAAGTGCTACCAATTAAACCTTATTGTTATATTTTGCTAGATTCGATTGTTAGCAATTTCCTTGGTAAATAATTTAACAATTCCAGTGTTCATGCACTTAAAACTTATGTGCATTAATAACATATGTTACGTTAGTCTACCATGAGAATTGTCTCCATGGTAGATACACAAAAAAGCTCATCCTTTAAAGCAAAATGCGTTGATAAGGTTAGATCAATCATTATTCTAACATTACGACCTGAAGTTCCGTATCACCGCTAACTTTGTATCCCCCCAGGGATCTGATAAGTGCTTAATATCTATATCATTTTAGGGCTACTTTGTGTCATTTTTAGGAGAAATATTGTGCTTTAAGTTGTGATTTATGCTCCTATTTCCTATTTATGCTTGGGTATAGTTGTTTGATGTGTTTTGTAGGATTTTTAGTATTTTTACCCAGCATTTGACCATACATGGCTGTATTTTGACCCCCCCGATGGTCATACATGTTATGCTATGCTCGTAGAGTAAAGAATGAGCAAAAACCCGACGGTCATACATGGCTGTGGTGTCTCCCATGGTCCGTGGTGAGCCTGTAACTGTTGCCTCTTCGTTTCCCCTTGGCTATGCAGCTGAGATCGATCGAGCCTCTCTATAAAAAGAGACATTTTACAGCATTCTCAATCATTCCCAAAAAAAGCAAAAGCATAGAATAGCATAAATTAGGGCTTTAGTTTCTTTCTGAAATTTTGTCGTTTTTAGTTTGGTTATGGTATTGGTGTGAGTCTTGAGTGTCAGAGTTTGTTCTTGAGGAGGTTTTGAAGCCTTTGGTTAAAGGCCATTTCAACCAATCCCCTTCTCACTTAGATTTTGCCCAATGTTGGTTAGTTTGTTAATCTTTTATCATGTCTGAGTAGTTTTCTTTAATTTAGGGATTTAGTAGTTTGTGGGAGTGTTTTAGATCATGTTTTAATCTATACAACTGTGCTTATTTCATGATTTGTTTGATTTTGTTTTGTCATGTGTTTGGATTGTTGTGAGTTGATTTTTGGCCAAAATTTGCCTGCACTCTTCAAACAATCGAGTGAAAAATGGAAATGTGACATTTGGTTGTTGGCCTGCATGATAGGATTTAACGTAACTTCATCTCGAAAGAGAGATTTGTATGTTAGGAGGGCTAGTAAGTAATCAAAGGCATTAACTTGAATTAAGGCAAATTAGTTTGAAAAAATGACTTTTGCTTAGTTTAGGCAAACTTAGTTGATCTCAAAAGAATAGACTGAGTTTCTGAAAATATTATAATTCTTCGAATTTAACTAATTAGAAGAAAGCACATGTTCATTAGTTTTGATCCGATTTCCTTTCACAACTACGAGAGTTCCTAGATGTTTTTTCCCCTGTTGATTTAGAAAAGTTTATTTGCTATTGTTGAATCGAATCCACTTGAACCAGAATTTTACTTAGCACATTTTGATAGGCAAGACTCAGTAAGTTACATTAGTCCTTAAAAAACGATATCTTTTATCTATACTACGACTACTCGTGCGCTTGCGGTGTTAGTTGATCAAGTTTTTAGCACCGTTGCCGGAGACTGAATTGCTAACAATTGCGTTAGTCTGGCGAAAGTGACTAAGTATTTTATTGTTTTTTATTGTTATTTTCTTTTTTCCTTCTTTGCTTGTTTAAGTTGTGCTGGTAGTGTTGGTGTTAATGCTGGCATGAATTTTTTCTATTTATGCGAAGTCCAATCTTGTGCAAACCCGATTCTAAGATTGAAAGGACTTTTCACCTAAGGATGAAAAAGCAAAGGATTGAAGAGCAAAGACGCGAGGTAAGAAGAATTCAAACATGGCAGGAGGTGACCAACGACGGACTCTTCGTGATTTTGTTACCCCAAGAGTCCAGGGGATTGCCTCAAGCATCGCTCGCCCTGCTATAGATGCCAACAACTTCGAGATCAAATCGGCACTCATTTCCATGGTGCAACAATCTTCGTTCGACGGAACTCCCTTGGAAGACCAAAGTTTGCACCTCTCAATCTTTTCAGAGGTGTGTGATACGCTGAAATTAAATGGAGCCTCTAGTGATGGGATTCGGCTGTGCTTATTCCCTTTCTCATTGAGGGATAAAGCGAGGGCTTAGTTGCAATCTTTGCCGTCTGGATGCATAACCACTTGGGATTAGTTGACACGAGTTTTCCTCGCCAAATACTTCCCTCTAAGCAAAGCAGCGAGCCTAAGGAATCAGATCACCAACTTTCCGTAAAGAGATGACGAGACGGTCTATGAAGCCTGGGAGCCCTTTAAAGATCTGCTACATTTGTTCCCTCATCATGGTCTTCAGCGTCAGATGATAATTCAAGCTTTTTATAATGGTTTGACCCAATCTGTAAGGTCCACTATTAATGCAGCAGCAGGAGGAACTCTGATAAGCAAGACTGAGGATAAAGCCTATAATCTGATTGAGGAGATGGCACTTAACAACTTTCAATGGTCCATAGATCGAACCCAACCCAAGCGAGTTGGAGGTAAGCTTGAAGTTGATGCAATTACTTTACTTTTTTTTAAAGTAGATGCCATAACTCATAGACTGGACTAAATGAATGTTAATGCTGTGAACTCTAGTGCCCCTTCCCCTTGTGAAATTTGTGGTTCAATTAAGCATATAACTCTGAATTGTCAAGTTGGAAGTCCCTTTTCCTAAGACCCTAATGAAGTTCATTATGTGTAAAATTTTAACCCAAGACCTACCAATGACCCTTACTCTAATACTTATATTTTGGGTTGGAAGAATCATCCAAATTTCTCTTACAAGTCAAATCCAAACAATGTGAACATGCCCCCAATGAATGCTAGAGTACCCCCTGGTTTTCAGGACCCCCATTTCCTTCTCAAATGCCCCAAAAGTCTAATTTTTGAAGCAATGATGGAAAATATGCTTATGGCACAATAAAAACAGGATGAGTATATTAAGTAATTAGCCTCCAAGGTTGATGTGCTTATGACTCATAATAGAATGTTAGATGCCTAAATTGCCCAAAATGCTAGTTTCTCATCTATGCCCCTGGACAAACTTCCTAGCAAACCCGAACCTAACCCTTGTGAGCATTGTAACTGTGTTACTATGAAGAAAGAAGAGAACTTAACTGACTCTGATGAAGTATTAATGGAAGATGGTAGGGAGATAACTATGGCTGGTAGTAAAGAGAGCAATAATGGTGGTAAGGCTGCCACATTGAAAGAAAATAACACTGTTGAGAACCCCACCATTTTCCCCCTAAGCTCCCTGACCAAGGTAGTTTTTCTATCCCGGCATTGTAGGAAAGGCAGAAATTGAGAGAGGTCTATGCGATCTAGGTACAAGTGTCAATATAATACCCTATTCTTTGTTTCATAAGTTGCACCTAGGACCACTACTAGCCACACCCTTTTCCTTACAGTTGGTTCATAGTTCTGTAACGTAACCTATAGGCAAATTGGACAATGTGCCAGTTAATATAGCAGACATTTAGGTATTGGAGGACTTCATTATCGTTGACATGCCTGAAGCCGACGATACCCAAATTATCCTAGGCCTGCCATTTTTGGCGACAGCTGGTTGCAACATTGATGTAAGAGAGGGCCATATATCTTTTGAGGTGGAAGGGCGATTTGCTGTGTTTAGTCATAGGAAGGAGGACATGGTTTCTCCTCATTCTTTTATATTGGATGCATTAACCCTTTCCCCTGAGATAGATATGGAGGATGTCTGAAATTGTGAAGATCCTCTTGATTCTGAATGAATTTCTTATGAGAACCCCGACCAAGGGTATGTTAAGGTGGAGTTTGCTGCTCCTATGCCACCTAACAAGCCAGGGGTTAAAGCTCCTATTTCTAATGAGTCTTTATGAGTGATTACTACAGATTTGCACAAACTATTCTCTCTATGCCTCCTGTGGATCGTTTTGATGCAAATTTTGGTGCAGGGGTTGAGCAAGTTGATGATAGCCTGTCTGATGGGCCAGAAAAGCGATTTGTTTTGTATGCATATAGTGTGCTATGGCACCAAGTTATGCAGATGAAGGACCTGCAGCCAGAACTTTTAAGATGGTGCCATCAACTGAATAAGTTTGATTTTGTGCTTCACAGTAAAGTAGATCTGGACCAACCTAGAACAAGGGTTAAATTCTTGAGTTTAAAAAAGCGCTTCTTGGGAGGCAAACTAAGCTTTCCTTCCTTTTCCCTTTTTATAGTTTTGATGTTTATTAATTTTTGTAGTTATAAAAGCGGACAAAAAGGGATAAAAAAATATATGAATAAAATGTTGGCACTACGGTCAGTACCCCCATAACTATGGCCGTGGGGTGTCAACACAGAAAAACTAGAAAAATCGAGTTTCAGCAGACACCATGGATGATCCATGGTGAGCCCCATGGTCCGTGGTGGTCTGCTACGGGCCGCGGTCTAGGTTTTTGACCGTGGTGCCTCTTCACTTTCCCCCTTTCTTCTTCAACCTCTCGACACACTCTCTCTTTATCTCCATTTTCTCTATCTAAATTCTCCATAACCAAATCTCTCTAATCTCCCCTCATTTCTTCACTATTATCAATCATTTTCACACCAAATCATCCCCTTTCACCCAATCTTTCATCTTTCTTAATAAATTCCCTCTCTTTCTTCTTCTTTTCTTCAAACTCATCTCATCCACCATACTCATCCTTTTCTCACTCTTATTCTTCATATTTTTGGTTAATTTCTTTAAATTTCTAGGTTTTTGTTCTTATTTTTGGTTTTAGTTTTGTTTTTGGGTTAGAATTTGCAGTAATGGCACTAACCAAGAGACAATGGAGCACCAAGGAGGTTGGTTCTCCTCAAAGGGCATCTCGAACCGCACGTGCTAGAGGTAACATTCTTCGTCCCCTTCGTTTTAACACATCTCGATCATCTTGGTAGATGAAATTGCTTGAATGAACGTATAGTTGTAGCAACTAGATATTATGATGAGGATTTGTTAGCCCGATTGGGATTGTTGGATGATATTCGTTGATCACTTGCCAGAGGTGGTATGGGATACTTTTTAGAATTCATAGAGCATACATATACGGACCTGACCCTAGAATTCCTTAGTACACTCTATATCGAGGTCACTAAAGGGCCTCAATATCAAGCCGGATATATATCATTTTATTTGCAGGGATAATTGTATGAACTGAACTTAGGTACCTTCAACAGTATTTTCGGTTTTCCACCTAGCATGAACTTATCGCACCATTAAGTCCCTTACAAATTCAACCTGAATACGTTTTGTGGTGAACTTTTGGGGAGTGTTAGGTACAGTACCAGTTCGTCAAAATGTACACATATTAGAAACCCCTTAATTAGAGTAGCTCAGCACATTTTGGCTTGTTCTCTGTTTGCTTGGGACAATAGTCTGAATGTCCCGAGACTTTCTGAGTTTACTTTTTATCTTGTATGCTTGATGGAGACCAACTTGACTCGGGTTCATTTTTAGCTAGACAATTACATAGCGCTGCTGTTAGCACTAAAGGTAGGATAGTCATTGGTGGGATTATAACTACTATTGCTAGATTCTTGGGAATTGAGCCCAACCGGAGGATAGAGTTTCTGGGTCTGAGCAGCTTGATCAAGCTGCTTTCAAGATTATGAACTTCTGTAAAGTTGAGGTTGGCCGTTTGTTTTGGATTTACCTAGGGGATTAGCTTTTGCCGCTTTCCAATATTGATCGCACCACCCTTCTTCACCAAGGTAACCTTTATTGGGTACTTGCTGATGATGAGGTTGTTCGACCTACACCCCACCAACCAGCCCCTCACTCTAGTCAAGCCAGACCTAGTTCTTCTTCTTAACCACCCTCACCTGACTATTCTAACCTCCAAGACACCACTAGGTCCATTCAAGAGAAGTAAGTTTCCATCCGAGGGTTTGTTGCTTCTGAGAGTGGTGCTCTTTGGGACTTTGTCCAAGAGTGCCACAATGAGATTCATGGGCCGCTTGCTTCCCAAACCCAATATTTCCAAGACTATAGGGCTTGTCAAGAGACTTGGTGAGATTGGCATATCTCTTATGTCCAGCCACCCCATCCTCCTCTACCTCCTCCTCTCTGATCTTGTTTTATGTGTTTCTCTCCTTCCCTTTTTCTATTATGTGCCCACATTTAGGAGAATGTATGATTCAAGCATGGGGGAGTTAGTCCTTATATTTGGCGTCTGATGCCTATTTTTGTTTGGTGTGTTTGTGCTTTGTTTATGTCTTTAGTGATAGTTTTTGTGGTTTTTGATGGTTTTAGTTTTGTTTAGTAGTGCATTTAGTTTTCTTTGCATTCTAGGTTGTATTTTCCTTTTTTTAGTTTCTTTTGCATTTTAGTTTGCATTATTTGTAGGATCATGCATAAAAAAATTTCAAAAGTAACAAAACAAAAAAAAAAAAGAATTAAGAAAAAAATCATCTGATGATGATTTCTATAAATTTGGTAGCTTTCTTTGGTTTAGTTTGATCCTTTGATTTAACCAAATTGTGTATAAAAGTTTGCGAATGCATTTTCAAAATGAATTCCGTGTTTTGACCACATGTTAGATGCAAGTTGATTTGCCCCATGAGTCTTTACAAGATTTTGGCATGTGTTTACTAGTAAGATAGCTCTGCCTTTGCTTGAAGTCTCATGAGACTTTGAGCCTTTAGAGACTGTTTATCAAATTAGTCTCTCATATTTCTTTCATGTGTGACTCTTCCTTGACGTTAATTCTCTAGAACTTGCTTTGATTCTCGTTCAAGATCACATTTCGCATATGCATTTAGGGAATATGATTGAGGCAATTTTTCTTTGATTTATTTGAAACCCACGGCCAAATAGCAACCTTGGTTGTGTATTGTATCCCGTGCTAGCCCCTTTGAGCTTGTATCTATTTTTCTTGATTTGAACCTCTTATTATAACCCATGGCCGAATACTTGTCTTACCTTTAAGCTAAGACCAGATAAGTGTTTCATTCTTATGCATCATAGGGCGTTAATAAGAAGGAATGATATCTTGTGGTGTAATTTAGTTGTTTAGTGTAGGGTTGTGAGATATTAATTAATCCTATATTTTATTGTACAAAATTTAGAGAAGAGTTGGAATTTAAAGTTCGTTATGGATTTCCCTCACAATCCTTTTTGCAAAAAAAAATTAAAAATGACAAGTTCTTACCAAAAAAACACAAGAGAAAAAAAAAGAAATGAAAAAAAAGAACCAAAAAAAAAGAAGAAAGTGGTTAGCCTTGGTGGAAATGTACGTTATTTGTGATTTTCGACTTTTTCTCTCCTCATTTAGGGATCTATTCTGAATTGATATAGTTTAAGAAGGATTTAGTAAGATACGTTGGAATTGTTTAGCTCTTAGTTTATGGCTTCTAGCTCCTCATTTCTAAAAATGTTTGTTCCCCTCTTACCTTTACCCTATTACAACCCCATTAAAGTCCTCATAATTGCCTAATGTGTTTGTATTTTTAGTGATGGCGAATTTGAGAATCTTGTCAAGCTTATAGTAGATTTGTGTGTAAGGTTGAGATTTGAGAGAACCTTCATAAATATATACATTTCAAACACATAAGTGCTTAGTGCCACATAACTATAGTGAGGTTCTACCGGCCTTATTAGTTTTGCTTGTTTCATATGTTGACTGACTGTATTTGACGATTTGGGGGAGATTGCTTTCAAGTTTGACATTGTGGCCTATAAAAAGTCTTTGAAAATTTCATTCCCTATTCTGTTTATTAATGATTTTTTGTATCTTTTTGGGCTACTTTTGGATCAGCCTTGCCATCTGAATATTTTCTATATCTATCCTGAGAAGGCTGTGTATACCTTAATCTTTGCATTGCTTAAGGAAAAGCAATAGTTTAAGCATGAGGGAATTTGATAAGTGCTCAATATGTATATCATTTTAGAGCTATTTTGTGTCATTTTTAGGAGAAATATTATCCCGTAAGTTCTTATTCATTCTCCTATTCTCGATTTATACTTGGATATAGTTGCTTGATGTGTTTTGTAGGACTTTTAGCCTTTTTACCCAACAGTTGACCATAAATGGCAGTATTTTGACCTCCCCCATGGTTATCCATGTTATGTCATGCCCGTAGAGCAATGACGGTTCCAGCACAGCCCATGGTTGGCCCATGGTGTCTCCCATGGTCCATAGTGAGCCTGTAACTATTGCCTCTTTGTTTCCCCTCGGCTATGTAGCATTCTCAATCATTCCTAATCAAAGCAAAAGCATAGAACAGCATAGATTAGGGCTTTAGTTTCTTTCTCAAATATTGTAGTTTTTAGTTTGGTTATTGTATTGGTGTGAGTCTTGAGTGTGGGAGTTTATTCTTGAGGCAGTTTTGAAGCCCTTGATTGCAGGTCATCTCAGTCAATCCCCTTCCCGCTCAGATTTTGCCCATCATTGGTTAGTTTGTTAATCTTTTATCATGTTTGAGTAGTTTTCTTTAGTCTAGGGATTTGATAGTTTGTGGAAGTGTTGTTGAATCATGTTTTAATCTATAAAACTTTTCTTACTTTCATGATTGGGTTGATTTCATTTTGTCAAGTGTTTAGATTGTTGTGAGTTGATGTTTGGCCGAAATTTGCTTGCACTCTTGAAACAATCGAGTGAAAAACTGAAAGGCGACATTTGGTTGTTGGACTACTTGATAAGACTTAACGTTACTTCGTATCGAAAGAGAGATTTGTATGTTAGGAGGACTAGTAAGTAATTGAAGACATTGAACCTCAATTAAGGCAAGTTAGTTTGAAAGAATGACTTTTGCTTAGTTTGGACAAATTTAGTTGATTTTGAAAGAACAGACTGAGTTTCTGAAAAGATTATAATTCCTTGAATTTAACCAAGTAGAAGAAAGCACATGTTCATTATTTTTGATCTAAGTTCCTTTCACAACTACGCGAATTCCTAGACATTTTTCCCCTATTAATTTAGAAAAGTTTATTTGCTATTGTTGAATCGAATCCACTTGAACCAGAATTCTACTTAGCACATTGTGATAGGGAAGACTCAGTCAGTTACATTAGTCCCTGAGGAACGATATCTTTTATCTATACTATGACTGCCCATGTGCTTTCGATATTAGTTGATCAGGATCAGTTCCTCATCTGACCTTACACCTTTTTACATATCTGTAAATTCACTTCCTAATTCACCTCCTTAGCAACCTCTTACGTCCAACTCCTTCTCTTGCTTCCCCTTCTTATTCCATCCCTTGGTCTTGTAGTATAAGTCATTGTTGTTATTAGTTTCAGATCCAAACCCCCAAGATTCTTTCTCTATCTCATCAGAGCTTATTTCTATCACCCCAAGGGACTCAAGAGTGTTAAATACACTCACCGTGGTACCTAAATCACTAGAATTACGGTCATTCTCTCTCCCTAGATGTCATACCTGTCACCCTTGGCCCAGATATCAGATATGTCGATCTCATATCCATCTATATCAATTGCTTACTCTGAGATAAGTGGCAATAAGGGAAAAGGGTTTTCTGCTTAGGGAGGTTCTGAGGCAAGTAAGGGACCTCGAGGGTTCTCAAGGGGTGCCCCTTCAAAAGGGTCTTACCCCACCATTTATCTACACCTTTTGCTGAATCTTGCACTTCTTTATGAACCCTAGGGCTTATTCATTCATTCCTTACACATCTAACCTTATTCTTTTAAATTTATCTCATTTACCGAAACATGTATAAAGCCTTAGCAATCTAGACCCCAAATGACGGCATTAATCTATTCATGCTAACATCTACATTTGCTCTGATACCACTTCTGTAACACCCTAACTTATTCACCTTCTAAATGCCTTTATTAATAAGCATTATACATCAGCAAAATGCACTATCAAAAGTTAGGGTATTGATGCACTATCAAGTTAGGGTATTACCGCCGTCCCATAAGGACAAGAATGCAGATATAGAGCCGACCAGATAAGTAACATCTGTCACTACAATAATTGCACCAAAGAAGGACTAAAATTGTTATTAAACATTTCAAAGTAGGCATCACCCTATGATTTAATCACATCCAGAAGGGATTTACATTTCATTGAGGCTGCTCACATGCTCAAAACATATGTCATTTTCCACGTCCTCAAAATGACTAACTAGTGTAGAGGATTGGCAATCACTGCTCTATCCTACTTTTCCTAGACCTTGAACCTTTGCAGGTTTCTGCTTCACTTTAATTTGCTTCTCCTTTCCTAAAATGGTTTGGAAAACACAAACAGTGGAAACAATGAGGTATAACTCAATATGTTACCCTTGTACAGTCAATAACTATTTGCAATGAGTCAGTGAGTGCGCACACAATGTTAAAACTATGCTTTGTAAATGTCTTTTATAGAGCACTATATTCAAAGATGGATTATTAATTCTTTCTCAGCCTGGAGTAGGACCCAAATCTGGGAACAGTAACCACGGCATCAATGAACAATGAACTGTGAATTTCCCATTTAACGGGAAGGAACCAAACAACGAATTCTGCTAGCAGAAACGATGAACATTGAACATTGAACATTAAATATTTAACATTGCATTGAACGATGAACAGTAAAATGGGTCCTGAAGGTTCCAGCGGCCAAACAAAACTTGGTAATGTTAGCAAATGTAAATTTAGACATCTTTAAAGGGTATAGGTAATAACATACCTGGCATTTATTTATACTCTTCTCTTTTTTTATGCCTCCTTTGAGGTGTCCTTCTTGGTAATAAATTTAGTGGTCCTCTATGTTAATTAAGAAAATTAATACTCGTGAATCTTAAATCATTCCGATCATAGTCTTAGACTTAGTAGCAGAAAGGAGGTATTTTATTCTTCTCGTAAATCCTTTTTCATTCAATAAATGGGTTATAGAAGTGTGGTTTGGCAATATTCCTTTTAGGAATCTGGTTCATTTAGCCCTCCTCAGGGCTTATTAGCCTCTTAGTTGTAGCTTACATTTCTTGCCTTAGAACCCAAAGTGCTATACACAATGTGTTACCACACTTTGCTGGACCAACACCCTTAACTAGTAGGTTGTTCTTTCGCGGCTGAATCTCAATCCAACCCTTTTTTTTTTCAAAAAGGCATCACTTGGTTACAATATCCTGAACATAGCTAATAGACTTATCACGTTCAACATTTCCATTAAAATTTCTCATGACTATAATTGACTCGTTAAAACCATGTACCTATTAGCTAAACTCGTTGCTCAATATCTAATTACTTACACATACTATGCCTTTTCGTGAACGATTAAACATCATCTAAACTGCTATTCTCTTATACACAATTTTTTTCCACCAAAATTTCTCGCAATTATACCTCCACACCCATATTATGACTATTGCTAATTACTTATCAATTCTTCCCATACATAAATTCATTCTATCATCCCCAACAATTACATAATCAAAATACAATAATTCATCTCAACTTTCACATGCATAACCATTGACATATGAGGTTGAATATAACATAAGGATAAAATTTAATTACTTACCAGAAGACTAGAGTTGGAGCTAGGTGTAACCAAGGGGTCTGAAGCGGAGGAGATGGTGTAGCCAAGTTGAACTGGTGGCTTGGGGTGACGGTGAAATCAGGCGCCGAGGACCGAATACTACTACTGGTCACAGGGTGTCACATGTGGGAGAAAGAAGGAGGATGGTTGACTTTCTTGGGTGGCTTATTTCCAAAACTCACATGCCAGTTAAATAGCCCCCGCCTTTCACCCCCAGATTAGTAAGACTCTTTTTATTATATTTTCTTTTTTCTCTTTGTTTGGATAATTCCTTTGTCACATCAAACTTAATGCGAGCTTATCCATTATGCCACATCAAAATTAATACGAGCTTATCCACTTATCATATCAAAATTAATGCGAGCTTATCCGCTTGTCACATCATTATTATTACGAGCTTATCACTTTGTCACATCAGAATTAATGCGAGCTCATCACATTCTTTTTCCATTCACACATGGCCCAGAACTAGTGAATCAGTCACATTTATCCCCCTCGACCTATTTTGAAATGATTTTTTCACCCCTCACCTATTGATAATAATTTCTGCCCCCTCCATTTTTTTCCTTTTTGACAAAAACTATTAGAAATTGCAGAAGAGGTCCCTAGATTGGGTAAACTTATGCAAATAAGCTCCTTTTTAGGAAATTTACTTGATTAAGCTTCTTATGATTACTTTACTGGTAATAGTTATCATAATCTACTACTTATATCTTATATATTATACTTTTTGTGGTTATAGGCCCACCATGCTTAGCAAAATAATTAAAACAAAATTAGCAAGTTTCAATCATTACCTGAACTTAGTTAGCGCTGGACTCTGGGGTTCCTCTAGCTTTCAGTTTACAGAGATTGCTGATTTCAACCACACCTTCCTTGGATCAGGCATAGCACAGATCCGTTTCAGTTCCTACCTCGGACCGTAGCCACTAATCAAGTTCTTTATATTTTTAAAGGATAGTGGATCTTTAATCAAGAAATTATAATAGTTAAGACATAAGGTTCAATTGGATAACGTTCTTGACCGGGAAACTTCTTTTATTGAAGGCTTAAAAGTGGAAGTATAGCAATGGAAAGCTTTAAAGAGGGACTTAAGCTAAGATCATTAGAGATGCTTGCTCATAGAGAAATAGGGAATCCCCACTTATCTTGTGCTCAAGAACACTCAAATGACCGTGTCCCTTCTCAATACTCGACCTCTCTATTTACAGAGGGTATGGGGGGACCTAGGATGCCCTAACGGCTACAGTGTATACTAATTTTTCACATGGCTATAGTGCACGCTAGAAGTTACAGTACATTGTTTTATTTTATAAACCAGGCACTTGTCAAGATACTACAATGATGGGGCAGCCACTTTTCAGAGCTTTTAATGATGACAAGACTAGTTATCATTATTGAGATTCTGCATGCCTTCTTCTCCAATTATATCTTCCAAATCATCATTATCTGGATAATCATCAAAATCTTCGTCAAGTTGCTTAAGATGCTCTGGATCCCACTTTTCAAATAATTCAACTAGAGATTTTTTTCCTTTTGTTGATAAGAATTTTTCAGCTCCAATGTCAAAGAGATAAACAAAAATATCTTCTGATACTGCTCCTTCTACCTTCATATACTCTTTAAACTCATTGTCATAGGCAAAGGTAGTATTTCCACAATATATTTTCTTGTTCAATTAATGCCCAACTTTGATGATAAATATTGAAAAATCCAATGGCTCTTGCTAAAGCAGGATCAGTAACTAGATGCATTGGTTCAAAAACCCATTCTTTCGTTGATCATTAAGATTATCATAATTAACAATCTAAATAAGATAATGGGCTCGTTTGGCTTTGTCATTTTTATATTCGATTAATGCGCTATACACTTCCAAATTTAGGCATCTTCAAATTGGAACTTTTGTTGGACCATCAGGAGATGTAAGAATCTAATGGATCTTTGTGAATATGCATTGCTGAAATTTTATCAGTTTTGAGAAAAATAGGAACTTTAGATCTGGGATTTTTCTATGAAGTAAAGTACCATCTCGTACTTCCAGGCTTTAAAGACAGGGTCATTTGGAGATAATAATTTTGCTAGGAAACTAATACCCCTAACTCCAGATCTATCGGGAAATATATCGTTGTACCCCAAAACTCCTGAATATTATAGGAATAATGATAGTAAAAGTCGATGTAGGCTGCATACCACTCATTGAACTATTTTTCTCGAACATGAGAACTTATTTTTTCTTAGATATCATAAGGACACTGAAGATAACTTACTCGTAATTCTAAAAGGTAAAATCTTTGGGCTATTAGGTAGGCAGTAGAAAGTAGACCCAGACCAATGGAAAGTTCTCAATAAGTTATCAACAAGTTAAGCACTTTACTAGAAGGTGTAACCCGTTCTAATAGGAATAGCATTTCATTAAGGATTTCCTCCTTTTCTAGCAGGAGGTCGGCATTGATGATAACCAATGGCGAGTTCTCGAGTTAGACTATCTGCCAGAGAGTTCTTCGATCCCTTTATATGCTCAATAGAGAAGAAAAACTGGTTAAGCTATAATTGTCAATGCAGAAGTCGCCCTTACGCTTGCATATTTGATAAATTTTTTTTTACAAAACCAAGAATTCCTTTGCAATGAGTTCGAATAAGAAAAGGTTTTGGGGCTAAAAAAATTAAGAATTTTTCAATTCCCTTTATAACTATAAGGATCTCTTTTTCCATCGTGAGATAGTTGCATTCTACCTTATTAAAACATCCACTGTAATATTGGCAGAGTTTCTCTCCTTCTTTGATTTTGGGTACCGCACTCCAGTGTTTATTCCTAGCATCTATCTCAAAAATTAAATCATCTCCCTCATTAGGTAAATTAAGAACAAGAAAATTTTTACACATTTTTTGAAGTTCTGAACGATTTTTGAATCATTAGTGGTCCATGTCCAACTCACATCTTTTTTGAGTTTTTGCTGTAGAGGTTTTCTTAGTTCAGCTAAATTTTTAATGAAATCTGAAGCATAGGTAAGGCATCTAGGAAACCTTTCTAGTTGCTTCCTATTTTCAATCTTTTCAGGAAACTTTTCTATTTTTTTTAAAATATGCTCTTGTAGAATAATCTATCAAGCTTTTATCTCTAGTTCCAAAAACTCAATTTCTTATTCAGCATAAATGCACTTGTTCTTTCCAAATATAATACCATGATCAATGCATTTTTGGGTGACAGCTAAGACATCAGATTTGTGTTGTTTTATGCTTTTGGAAAAGACAAGGATATCATCAATGTAAACTAGATAATAATGATTAAGGTCCTTAAAGATATTATCCATTCTTCTTTGGAATATTTGAGGTGCATTTTTAAGACCAAATGGCATTACTATCCATGTGTAATCTCCTTGTGGGGCATTAGATGCAGTTAAAGAAATACTTTTCTCATCCATTTTTATCTGGCAATAACCGCTTTTGCAATCTGTTTTCGAAAACCAAGAAGCTCCTTGAATTTTGTTGAAAAGGAGTATTTTGTTAGGAATATAGTCACCATCAAAGACAGCATTATTATTAAGCTTTTTGTAGTTGATTACCATTCTAGCTTTTCCTCTTTTTTCTTCAACATAATTTCTTACCATGAAAGCGGGATTGATGTGAGGACTCTTGCTATTTCTAATCAATCCTTTATCCAGGAGCTCTTTAATTTCTTTATCAAATTCTTAAATATCCTGGTGTGCGTACACTATTTGTTTGACTCGGATAATAGTGTTAGGATTTAATAAAGTAATTTTAGCAAATGTTTTATCTTTATCCCAAAATTTTAGAGGATTATCAAAGTGGAGTTCTTTGCATAAGTTATCTTATTGTTCAACAATCTGCTCTTTAATAGGTATCTCAAGTAATGAGATTGTTAGTGCTACCTCTCGTTGTACAGCCATTACCTTGTCACCGCGCTGACTGCGTATAAACTTAATTTTCTAATGAGTATAGGCTTTAATTAATTTTTCAATAGAAACGAAGTGGGCACTAATTATGAATATTATCCGGTTTATAGTCTGTGTGCCTGAAGAGTATAATCTTCGAAAATTGTTTCCTATAATCATATTATGAGAGAGTTGATCAGTAGCCCATAGAACTAGTATAATGCATTGAACTCCTCCTAATTCTATGGTTAACCCTTCTATGGCTTTATTGTGACTCATAATACTATTATCAGCTATCCTTACTTGTAAAGAATTTATAGCTCTTTTTCATATAAACTCAGAAAACTGTAATCTTTTTCCAAAGCATACAGAACAACCACTATTTATATAAGTACATAGTTCATATTTATTATATCCCTCTAAATATACCTTTATTGGAATATAGATGCTATTTGAATTTGTATTGGTAGCTTTATAGCATATTTTCATAGTCATGTTTCTGACTAATTCTTCTGCATAGATTAGTTCACTAACAGTTCTATTTTGGTACCCAATGACCTTTCTATCTATACTCGTTATTCTATCTATAGTGGGTCTTGCAGCTTCAAAACTCATTCTACTCATTTCACTAGTCATTCTAATTATATTATCTTCCTTAGTTTCTTCTTTAGTTGATGAAGATCTTTCTCCCCAATCTGATTTTGTACTGATCATGCTTCTTAATATTTGAGGTTTTACGGTGATTTTACCCTCCTTGTTAATTTTTATTATATTTTTCTTATTGATTTTTGTAGGGTTGGAAAAGCTAGATATCCATGAACGATCAATTTTTATCTCCTGCGGATTAGACTTAATCCTCTAGATCTTTTGCATAGGGGTAGCACTTTTAAAATTTTCTGCTTCTATTATAGTTACCTTAGTCTTTGGGTCTGTTTTATTATCTAATTTATAGATAATTTTCCAAAATATCCTTAAAGAATATCCTCCTCTTTTCATGTCCATCCCAACTATTTTTATCTTAAGAGATAAAAAGTTTTTAACAAATTTATCTTTTAGACTCACCTAATATCCAGGTCGACAATTGAATCCTACCGATCTATGACATAAATTATTCTTAATCCCTGTGATAATTTGATTATAAAATTCGGTGTGCGTAATGTCACAAAGTAAAGCGTAGAGATCAATATCTTTACCATAATATTGTAAGGGAGTGATTTGAACTTGGATACTTCTGACATGGATATATCTATACTTTTTATCTTTGTTATGCTTAAGGATATTTTCCCAATTAATAAAGTTAACTTCCCTAACGTCATACTCACAATCCTTCATCTCCATATCTCCTTCCATCATTTCATATATGTGTTTGCTTTTTAATTGAAAGATGGATTTTTTATAAATCATGTCTTTTTGGATTATGGGAAGAACCCCCAATCTCCTTCGACTTCCTTGTGATCATTGTCCAGAACAAATTCTTCTCCTTGAAGATCACCAAGGCTAATCGAACTACTTTCCATCATATGATTTGTTTCTTCGTAATTACTTTCTTCATATTTATTATCCATTATAATTTCAATAATCCCTTTATTGTCGCTTAAGGCAAGATCTAATGCCTCATCTTCACTAAGCTCAACATAATCTAAGCTTCTCAAGGTTCTAATAAGCTTGTTATTCTTCCTATTTTTACATTCACTAGCAAAATATTTTATTTCTCCACATGCCCAGCATTTGCAGTTGTTTTTCCCTACAGGACAATAAGCTGCTTTCCTAAAAAATCTACGTTTTTTAAGACTTGGTTTGTTATAATATTTTCTTCTATATTTCTTGCCCCTTTGCTTGTTAAAGCTCTTTTTCTTATAGAATTTTCTTTTCCTTCATTTGTCAGGTTCCTTTCCCCATTGGTGAAGTGAGTCATAGTAAGTTAGGAATTGCTTCTTAATTTTCTTCTGCTTTTGGAGGTCAAGACATGGATCATTGATTCATTTTCTTAGATAAGAAATTCTAGAACCAAGTATATCAATGACATCTACTTGATCTAGATATGCAAGTATTTTTTATTAATTATAAAATTTATAGGATATGGCAATTTATCATAGAACATACCAAGATTAGTTTCATTATGTCCAATTTTATAATAATATTGACTAAATTTAGTAATATAATTTTTTAGATATCTCATATCCTATAGTTCTATATTATTAATCTTTCTCTGCCATTGTCTTACCTTTTTTTCAGAATCAAGTATAGCACCGATAAATTCGGTGTCAATTTCTTTGCATAGATTTTTAAACATTGTAGCTGGTGTTTCCATTATTCTTAAGGCATTTTTACCTTCCTTAGTTAATGAATCATACCAATCAGCTACAGTGCCAGAAAAAACTATATTCGATATAATTTAAGAAATTGGCAGCAGTCTATGTAGTATTTAAATTTAAGATACTATTCATTCTTCTTTTCTAATGCTCAAATATTTCTTCTCTATTACCGCTCCATCAATGTTTAAGATATATCTAGTTTGGCTAATTGGACTAAGGCCAATTTCTTCATTGGTCGTGGTTTTCCTTGTGCTGGAACATACCTAGGTCTTAGGAAATGAGTATTTCTTCTAGAGGTTTCACCAAATTCTTCAGGTTTAGGAACGACATTATTAGCTAGATTGATCTCTATTTCACCCAAGTTGAGTTCTTTTTCAATCTCATTAATCTCATCTTCAACAGTCATTTTACCATATTTTTTTATCCAATTTTCTTTTAATTTCTTCTAATGGTAATGCATTAAGATCATCAAGTTTAATAAAGTTCATTTGCTAATATATTTCTTCTTCTAATTGGACATTATTAGTCTCTTCATTGTTATCCGATAATACATCATGTTTATCACTAATTGCGCTCATGATTTTGTTTAATTCTTCTGGCTTTTGCTCTTTTTCGAACATATTTTGTAGTTCGTCAAGAGTACACTACTTATACTTCTTCTTTTTCTTTTTTTGCTTTTTCAGCTGATTTTTCGCCTTATTTTTCTCCCACTTCTTTTTGAATTTTATCCCATATAAAGGAAAATGAATCTTGTTTTTTGGATTTTGAAAAGGATATTAATGCTCAAAAGGAGTACTAATACTGGAAGTGGATTTACTGCTATGTCTTACTTTGTTAACTAGTGAAAAGTAGATTATAGATATCTGCTTCTTAGGCTCTTTTTACTTTGCCCTTAATTTTAGCTAATTCTATTAAACTATATCAATGATACAGTTTAATTGAGGTGCTAATGGAGGAAGACCTTTTGCTGAGTGAACAATATGTGAATAATTTGGTCCAAGGCAAATGGGTGATGATTCTAGCATTAATTACATTTAATCATAATTAATTAGCTTAATTAATCATTAATTATCTTAATTTTCTTAATTATTTTTGGTCACGTGGCTCTTATATCATTTGAAAGAGGATCGAAAATACTATTCAATTGGAGAAGATGCACATGCTCAAAATTAAAATTTTCGAAAGTAAATTTTTAAATATTGGGGTTAAATTGTAAATTTTTAACAGTTCAGGGACTTAAGGAAAAATAGAAGGTACCTAAAAATTAAATTACTTAAATGTGGAGGTACTAAATATTAATTCGAAAAGCTCAAGGTTAAAAAAATCAATAGCTAAAGCGTGAGGGTGCCCAAATGTGATTACTCCCAAAACTGGCCACACATTTGGCCAGTAGTAATTCAATAGTTTTCTTTATTTTCTTGGCTATTAAGAAATTATTATAGTTCGGTAAATTGCCAACCTTGCTCGGGTACAGACGCATATGTACGATAAATTGTATACTTTTGCATAATTATATGAGACTTTGTCTGGAGAAAGTTTCACATTAAAATTATTTCTCAATGAAACATTGCTTTCTTCATCAATAGAAAAGTGCGTGGCCCATAGCTCTGATTAGAGATAACCATGTGACTAATGCAACCAATTAAACATGATTAAGGGACGAGGTGTTACATCCTCTCCAACTTGAAGAAAGTTTCGTCCTCGAAACTTACGCTGAACATACCTTTTGAATAAATGTAAGTAATAATGTTTCATTTCATCTTCAGTATCCTATGTAGCCTCAAAGGCTTGATGATTGGTCTTGTATGACTTTGACAAAAAGTATAGCCTTGTCGCGCAATTGCTTTACTCTTTAATCTACTACCTTCACGTGGTTTTTTCCTTAAGTTAGCCCGTTAGACTCAACTTCTAAGGGTTCATAAACTATTGCATGAGTTGGATCATATGTGCAATTGGAAAGTTGCAAAATATGGAACATATGATGCACATGCTGCAATTCAAGTGGTAGGGCTAAGCGGTAAGCAGCTGGATTAATTTCTTAACGATATCATGGGGCTTAACAAATCGCAGGCTTCACTTTCCTTTAACTTTGAATCTCCGTACTCCTTTAATAGGTAGGAGAAACTTTCAGAATCACTCTATCCCCTTTTTCAAACTCTGAAAGCTTTTGCCTTCGGTCTGCATATGCTTTCTATATATCCTGTGCTGGTTGATATTTCCTTGGATAATTTTGATCTTGTCTACTATTTCTTGTGCAATTGCAGCTTTTAAGATTGGAGTGTCCTCCAAATCATTCCAATAAAGGGAGGTTCTACATCTTCCTCCCTACAAAACTTCAAACAAAAAGAGTCATTTTTATAGTAGCTTGATGGCTATTATTATATAAAAACTCTATTTAGGGTAAATACTCCTCCCATGTTCCTTGAAAATCCAATACACAAGCTTGTAACATGTCCTTAATGATCTAATTTACCTTTTCAGTTTGTCCATCCACCTTGGTATGGCTGGAACTGCTAAACTATAACTTTGTACCAAAGGCTTTCTTTAAAGCCTTCTAGAATCAGGCTTGAAACCTTTTCTGTATGAGACAATGTCTTGAGGTGCACTATATAACCCCTTTACTTTACTAATGTAAATTTAAGTCAACCTATCTAATTTCCAAGAATCATGTATCGCTACAAAAAGAGCAGACTTGGTGAGTCTATCTACTATCACCCAAATGGTGTTATTCTGTGATACTGTTAGAGGGTAATCTGTCGAATTGGAGTCCCATTTCCACGTGGAAAATATTCTAATGGTCTCAATTGACCATTAGGTCATTGATGCTCAGTTTTGACTCTCTGATAAGTAAGACATTCATCCACATGCTCGGCTACGTCTCGTTTCATGTTGCTCCATTAGGAGGTTTGTCTCAAATCTGTATACATTTTCGTTCATCCTGAGTGGATGGAATACTTTGTATTGTGGACTTTAGATATTATCCTCTTCTTTTAACTCCATCCTTTGAGGTATAAATATTCGATTTTGGAATCTAATAACTCCTAATTTATCCCTTACAAAACGTAACACCTTTCCTTTGCTTATGTTGGCCTTAATCCTCTCTATCTCTTTTTCTCCCACATGTGCATGTTTAATTTCATCCAAGAGGATAGGTTGAACCATCATGCCATCAAGAAACGACCCAGGTTCTTGTAGTAGCATGGATTCTATGCCCATGTTTTCCAAATCCGTCGAAATATTTGGTCACACCATTGTCACAACGTTCACACTATGATGTATTTCTCGACTCAATGCATCGACAACCACATTAGCCGTTCCTCAGCGGCACTGTATTTGGAAGTCATAATCATTGAGAAGTTCTAATTGCCTAAATTGCCTCATATTCAATTCCTCTTGAGTGCAGATGTATTGGGGACTTTTTGTGTCTGTCAAAATCTTGCAAGGCCACCATAGAGATGGTGTCTCCAAAGTTTTAGCACAAAAACTACCACAGTCAGTTCCAAGTCATGGGTGGGGTGATTTTGCTCACAAGGCTTTAGCTGTCTAGAAGCATAAACAATGATATTTTCATCTTACATTAGGACACATCCTATACCTTGTCTAGAAGCATCATCACAAATGGTGAATACTAGAAAAAGCTTACACAAATCATCTATTGTATCCAGCCATACCCAATAAACTTCAAACCTTAGTAACGTGAGTAGGCCTTAGCCAATTAGTAACTGCCTTTACTTTTTGTGGGTCCATTTTGATCACTTCTTTAGATATCACATGTCCTAGAAAGTTCACTTATGATAATCAAAAGTCACATTTTGATAACTTAGCATGAACCTTGTGTTTCATTAGGGTCTGTAGCACAATCCTCAAATGATTATACGCTCCTCTTCAATTTTTAAATACATTAGGATATCTTCAGCGAAAATAGCTACAAATTATCCAAGAATAGCCTAAACACCCGGCTTATAAAATCCATAAAGGCTGCAGGAGCATAGGTTAATCCAAGTGGCAATACCGTAAATTTGTAATGACCATAGCGAGTCGTAGACATCAGCCTTAGGGATATCCTTTGGTTTGATTCTGAATGGGTGGTACACCGACTTAAGATCAATCTTTAAGAAGACTCTCATTCCTCATAGTTGATCAAATAAATCATCAATCCTAGACAATGGGTACTTATTCTTTATAGTGATCTTGTTCAGTTCTTTGTAATCTAGACACAATTTTAAAGTTCCATCCTTTTTCTTCACAAATAGTACTAGTCCTCCTGACGGGGTTATGTTTGGTTTGATTTACAACAAATCTTCCAATTGCACTTGCAATTTTTTTTAAACTCTACTGGGGTTATCCTATATGAAGGCTTCAAGATAGGGGACGTTCCTGGTTCCAACTCTATTTCAAAGACAATCCCTCTTTCGGGGGGGAAGCCCAAAGATTTCTTCAAGGAACACATGTGGAAATTCTCTTATCACCAGAATGTCCTCAAGTTTTAATCCCTTCTCTTGTCTTTCATAACACAGCACAAGTACGCCTCATACCCTTGCCTAACTAATTTCCTGGTTGCCATCAAGGATATTATCGTTCCTTTCTATTATTGTTTTGCCAAAAGCACATCTTTCCTCGCCCTTTCATTTTTAGAGATATTCTTTGCTTTTGGCAATCAATCTTTGCTCTATGCCTTAACAATCAATCCGTTTTTAAAATTATATTGAATTCTGATAGATCTAACCATATCAAATCTGCCTCATACTCCTCTTAATTTAGCGTCACTAGGGAATTCTTGTACATAACACTATATTTTACCTTTTTTCAGTGGGCAAATTTACATCCAAATCTACAATATATTTATTTGATTCCACGCCTATCTGAGATATAGCTTTTGATGAAATAAATGATTGTGTAGCTCCCGAATCAAATAAAACGATAAAGGATATTAGATTAAAAGTAAGCATACCAATCACAACCATTTCTGAGTTGTCGCCCTGCTTCATGTTGATCACATAAACTCTACCCACCTAGTGACTGGTCATAAGGATGAGGGTTTTATTGTCTTTAGGAGTTTGAATAAGGCTATTACCCGGCTAGGTGGGTCTAGCAATTGTTAATTAGATAATTCGAATCTCCACATCAAAAACAATGATTTGTTCCCACCCTGCATTCCAAGGTTTTGTGGTTCGTACAACCACAATTGGTGCAATGCTTCATAGTGGGAGTTGGGCATTAGAGTTTTGGTCTCGTGTTGGTATATTGCTCATTAGGAAGTCCCTTAGCCTGAGTGTTTTTATAATTCCACCCTTTTCTTAGGGTTGGCCTAGCTGGCCATTTTCAACTCATTTTTCACCCATTCGATTTCTATCGCAGCCTCATACAATTCCTAACTTGTTTGTATAGGTTGTCCCGCCAACGGGCTCCTAATATAAGCCACTAGGCCTTCCTCAAATCTTACCAGCCTCGTTTGATCTGTAGCTACATACTTTAAAGCAAACCTTGAGAATTCAACAAAGCAGCTTGCATACTCCATTGCCGACAGGTTATCCTGCCTCAGGGTTAAGAACTCCCCCTATTTTTGCTTTTGGAAGTGCATTGGATAGAACTTTGCTCGCAGTGCCTCGCTAAACGTACACCAACTGGTCTCAGAACTTTGAAAGCAGGACTTAACTATTCTCCACCAAATGTCTACGTGTCGAACAAGATAAAAGACCCCAATAGACACTTAAGTGTTCTTAAATATCTTTTTCATCTTTCTGATCTGTTCTTTCAGTAATACTGGTTCTTCTTTGCCATCATATGTTTTTGGATCCCGTTTTGTGACCCAATCAAAGAACTTATTTTCTTTGTTTGACTTGTTAGATCTAGAACACTTAAGTTTCTTTATTACTTTAGCCATAATCTTTACCATCAGTTCAGGATATAAGTTATCTAATAGTTCCTTTAGACCCTTAACGTTCTCGGGTTTAAGGGTACACTAACAGCTTCCTGACTTCTTTGAGGGACCACTACTGGGGTATTTTGATTGATGGAGTGGGTTGACACAGATTCTGTGTTGTTTACCTGCGGATTGTTTTTCAAAACATTGTCATTTGGTTCTTCCATTCTGTCAAACCTACACGCAAATATATTAGCTCTCACTTATTCGTATCTTTTATGGTTACACGTTCATGCTTTCTCTTCATCATTATTTATTCATCTACTACTCTTCTCATGTGACCATAATTTGCAAACTTTGCTATTCATGCTGGCCAGTCAAGTGGCACTAATTAAACCTTATTGTTATATTCTTCTGGATTCGATTGTTGCAATTTCCTTGGTAAATAATTTAACAATTCCAGTGCTCATACACATAAAACTTATGCGCATTCATAACATATTTTACATTAGTCTACCATGAGAATTGTCTCCACAGTAGATACACACAAAGGCTCATCCTTTAAAGCAAAATGGATTGATAAAGGTTGATTCGTCATTATTCTAACCTTACGACATAAAGCCTCGTATCACTGCTAACTTTGTATCACCCCTATGGATTAGTTCCTTATCTGTTGCCTTATATATTTACACCTTTTTACATACCCATAAATTCAATTCTTAATTCACCTCCTCAGCAACCTCCTATGTCAAACTCCTTCTCTTGCTTCCTCTTCCTACTCCATCCCCTGGTCTTGCAGTATGGGCCATTTCTGCTACTAGTTTTAGATCTAAACCCCCAACACTCTTTCTCAGTCTCATCACAGCTTATTTCTATCACCTTAGGGTACTCAGGAATGTTGAGTACACTAATCATTGTCATTCTCTCTTCCCTAGATATTATACCCGTCACCATCAGCCCAGATATTTGATATTTCGATCTCGTATCCATCTATATAAATTGGTAACTCTGAGGTAAGTGGGGATGAGGGAAAACAGTTTTCTTCTTAGGGAGGCTTTGGGGCAAGTAAGGGACCTCAAGGGTTCTTAGGGGGTTCCACTTCAAAAGTGTCTTGCCCCACCATCTATCTATACCTTTTACTAAATCTTGCACTTCTTTGTCAACCCCAGGGCTTACTCATTCATTCCTTACACATCTAACCTTATTCTTGTGAATTTATCCCATTTACTGAAACATATATAAAGCCTTAGCAATCTGGACCCCAAATGGCAGTATTAATCTGGTCATGCTGACATCTACGTTTGCTCTGATACCACACTTCTATAACACCCCAACTTATTCACCTTCTAAATGCCTTTATTGATAAGCATTATATGTCAGCGGAATGCACTATGAAGTTAGGGCATTACCACCGTCCCATAGGGACAAGGATGCAGATATAGAGCTGGCCAGATAAGTACCATTTGTCAATATAATAGTTGCCCCAAATAAGGTCTAAGGTTGTTATTAAACATTTTAAAGTAGGCATCACATCCTGATTTAATCACATCCATAAGGGATTTACATTTCATTGAGATTGCAAATGTGCTCAAAACATAAATTGTCTTCTAAGCCCTCAAAATGACTAATTAGGGTAGAGGATTAGTAGTAATAGCTCTGGCCCACTTTTTCAGGACCCTAAACCTTTGCATGTTCCTGCTTCACTTTAAGTTGCTTTTCCTTTCCTAAAACAGTTTGGAAAACACAAACAGTGGAAAAAATGAGCTATAGCTCAATGTGTTACCTTTGTACAGTCAATAATTATTTGCAACAAGTCAGTGAGTGCGCACGCAGTATTAAATCTGTACTTTGTAAATGTCTTTTGTAGAGCACTGTAGTCAAAGATGGATTATTAATTCTTTCTCAGCCTGGAGTAGAATCCAAATCTGTGAAGAGTAACCATGGCATTAGTGAACAATGAACTAAGAATTTCTTGTTTAATAGAAGGACCAAATAATGAATTCTGCTAGCAGAAACTATGAACAATGAACATTGAACATTAAATATTTAACATTGCATTGAACGATGAACAATAAAATAGGTCTTTAAGGTTCCAGTGGCCGAATTAAACTTGGTAATATTACCAAATATAAATTTAGACATCTTTGAAGGGTACGAGCAATAACATACCTTTGGCATTTATTTATACTCTTTTCTTTTTTTTTTTTAAATTCCTCCTTTGAGGTGTCCTTCTTAGCAATAGATTTAGTAGCTCTCTCCATTAATAAAGAAAATTAATGCTCGTGAGTCTTAAGTCATTCTGATAATAGTCCTAGACTTTGTAGCGGAAACGAGATATTTTATTCTTCTCATAAATCCTTTTTCATTCAATGAATGGGCTCATTAGATCTTAATCTCATAGCTTACATTTCTTAGCTTAGAACCCAAAGTACTATACACAATGTGTTACTATACTTTATTGAACCAACACCCTTAACTAGTAGGTTGTTCTTTTAAGGCTGAATCTCAATCTAACTCCTTTTTTTTCAAAAAGGCATCACTTGGTTTCAATATCCTGAACATAGCTAATAGATTTATCACCTTCAACATTTCCATTAAAATTTCTCATGACTATAATTGACTCATTAAAATCATATACCTATTAGGTAAACTCATTGCTCAATATCTAATTACTTAAGCATACAATGTCTATGCTTGAACGATTAAACATCATCTAAACTGCTATTCGCTTATACACATTTTTTTCTCCAATAAAATTTCTTGGAATCATAACTCCACACATATATTATGACTATTGCTAATTACTTATCAATTCTTCCCCTACATAAATTCATTCTATCTCCCCCAGCAATTACATAATCAAAATGCAACAATTCATCTAAACATTCACATGAATAACCATTTACATATGAGGTTGAATATAATTGAAGGGTAAAATTTAATTACCTTCCAGAAGACTAAAGGTTGAAATGGGTGCAACCAAGGGGTCTGAAGAGGTGGAGATCATGAGCCAAGCTGAACTAGCCATTTGGGCCGGCAATGAAGTCAGGCGGTGAGGACCGAATATTGCTACTGGTTAGGGCGTGTCACACGTAGGAGAGGGAAGGAGGAGGGTTGACTCTCTTACATGACTTATTTCCAAAACTCACATGCCATTTAAATAGCCCTCGTCTTCCCGCCGTCCGATTAGTAAGGCTCTTTTTATTTTTTTTTCTTTTTTTTCTTTGTTTGGATAATTCCTTTGTCACAACAAAATTAATGCGAGCTTATCCACATGTCAATATCAAAATTAATGCGAGCTTATCCAGTTATCACATCAAAATTAATGCGAGCTTATCCAGTTATCACATCAACATTAATGTGAGCTTATCACTTTGTCACATCAATTTAATGCGAGCTTATCACAATTTTTTTTTTCCTTTTACACATGGTCCAAAACTGGCTATACATTTGGCCAGTAGTAATTCGATAGTTTTCTTTCTTTTCTTAGCTATTAAGAAATTATTATAGTTCGGTAAATTGCCAACCTTGCTCGGGTACAGACGCATATGTACGATAAATTGTATACTTTTGCATAGTTATATGAGACTTTGTCTGGAGAAAGTTTCGCATTAAAGTAGCTTCTCAATGAAAGATTGCTTTGTTTATCCGTAGAAAAATGCGCGACTCACAGCCCTGATTAGTCATAACCATGTGGCTAATGCAACTAATTAAACTTGATTAAGTGACGGGGGGTTATAATTGCTAGTACTTTCCTAAGTGTTAATGTAAAGTCCGGGAGCCAGAATTCCTAATAGTTTCGCGTCCCATTTGAATTGTAGGTTTTGAAATCCCTATGAACCCCCGATGAAACGGATGTGCCTCATAGACCACCTAGGCATGCCCATAAGGCTATCAATGTTGTTAACTTAGCCCAAAGCAATTGTCAATTTGTGGAAGCCTACCTCTTCAATGAATTAAGTGTTCAGTAACTATTGAGTAAGTAAATCTTAGCCTTGGTACCCATGCCATCGTCCAAAACACACCCTGCTAGTCCTGTAACTACTTTATATGGCAAAACAAATTGCGAGTTATATCCTAAGAACATAAAGTTGCTCTTAGCAACTAACTTCTCATCATTTTTTTGGAAAACTTCAAGGCATACCTTTGACTATAGGTTGTACCTAGGGTTCGAACTCACCTATGGTTGTATAGAAATCATCTTGTGTGATAATACTAGGAGTTTGTGTGCTTTCGAGTGTAAGTATGACATAATGTGCAACGTAGTACTCATAGGTGCTTACATAGTTGTTTGGACTTGTAATGAAGCAATCATTTATATGTTTAGTGAATGAATTGTTTAGTAAATATACTTCTTGTTGTTTGGTTAGCTTGAGCTTGGTTAGACATATGGTTGAATTATCTGAATGATTTAACTTATGTTAATTGCATGGTGTGGTCCTTGAGATGTTATTTGTATTCCATGAATTCTATTATCTCCTGGTATAGTTTGAGCGGTTGTATGCACATGTATTTGATGCATGATGTAATGTCTATAGGAGGCTACACTCGCATGTGTTCACCTCTGAATACTTCATGTTTAACAAGGGAAGCATGCTAGTACATCCAAGGTCATAGTTATATTCTTCATTCTAAATTTGATGTGTGAGTTCTGATAAGTGCTCAATATGTATATCATTTGAGGGCTATTTTGTGTCCTTTTTAAGAGAAATATTGTGCTTTAAGTTGTTATTTACTCTCTTATTCTTGATTTATACTTGGGAATAGTTGTTTGATGTGTTTTATAGGATTTTTAATCTTTTTACCCAACATTTGACCATAAATGCCTGTATTTTAACCTCCCCCACAGTCATCTAGGTTTGCGATGCCCATAGAGCAAAGAATAAGCAAAAAACCGATTCCAGCACAGGCCACGGTCGGCCCGTGGTGTCTCCAACGGTCCGTGGTGAGCCTGTAACTATTGCCTCTTAATTTTCCCTCGGCTGTGCAGCTAAGATCGACCGAGCCTCTCTATAAAAGGCGACGTTTTGCAACATTCTCAATGATTCCCAAGCAAAGCAAAAGCATAGAATAGCATAAATTAGGGCTTTAGTTTCTCTCTCAAATTTTGTAGTTTTTAGTTTGGTTATTATATTGGTGTGAGTCTCGAGTATGAGAGTCTGTTCTTGGGACGGTTTTGAAGCCCTTGGTTTAAAGGCCATCTAAGTCAATCCCCTTCTTGCTTAGATTTTGCCCATCGTTGATTAGTTTGTTAATCTTTATCATTTCTGAGTAGTTTTCTTTAGTCTAGGGATTTAATAGTTTGTGGAATTGCTGTTGGATCATTTTTAAATCTATACAACTGTGCTTACTTTCATGATTGGTTTGATTTTATTTTGTCAAGTGTTTGGATTGTTGTGAGTTGATTTTTGGCCGAACTTTGCTTGCGCTTTTGGAACAATCAAGTGAAAAACTGAAAGGTGATATTTGGTTGTTGGGCTGCTTAATAAGACTTAACGTAACTTTGTTTCGAAAGAGCGATTTGTATGTTAGGATGGCTAGTAAGTAATATAAGACATTGAACTTGAATAAAGGTAAATTAGTTTGAAAGAACGACTTTTACATAGTTTAGGCAAATTTAGTTGATTTTAAAAGAATAGACTGAGTTTTTGAAAAGATTTTAATTCCTCGAATTTAACCAATTAGAAGAAAGCACATGTTCATTAATTTTGATCTAATTTTCTTTCACAACTACGAGAATTCCTAGACCTTTTTTCCCTTGTTGATTTAGAAAAGTTTATTTGGTATTGTTGAATCGAATTCACTTGAACCAGAATTTTCCTTAGCACATTCTGATAGGTAAGACTCAGTAAGTTATATTAGTCCCTGTAGAACGATATCTTTTATCTATAGTATGACTACTCGTGCGCTTGCGGTGTTAGTTGATAAAGTTTTTGGCATCGTTGCCGGGAACTAAATTGTTAACTATTAAGTTAGTCTAACGAAAGTGACTAAGTATTTTATTGGTTTTTATTATTTTTTAAATTTTTTTTCTTTCTTTGCTTGTTTAAATTGCACAGGCAGTGTTGGTGTTAGTGCTTGCATGAATTTTCGTGTTTATGCGAAGTCCAATCTTGTACGAACTCGATCCTAAGATTGAAAGGACTTTTCGCCTAGGAGGAAAAAGCAAGGGATTGCAAAGACGTGAGACAAGAAGGAATTCAAACATGGTAGGAGGTGTCCAATGAAGGACTCTTTGTGATGTTGTTACCCCAGGAGTCCAGGGCATCGCCTCAAGCATCACTCGCCCTGCTGTAGATGCCAACAACTTCAGCCTCAAATCGACACTCATTTCCATGGTGCAACAATCTCAGTTCGGCGGAACTCCCTTGGAAGACCCAAATCTGCACCTCTTGATCTTTTTAGAGGTGTGCAATACGCTAAATTAAATGAAATCTCTAGTGATGCGATTTGACTGCACTTATTCCTTTTCTCATTGAGGGATAAAGTAAGGGCTTTGTTGCAGTCTTTGCCATCTAGATGTATAAGCACCTGGGATGAATTAACAAGAGCTTCCCTCGCCAAATTCTTCCCTCCAAGCAAAACAGCGAGCCTAAGGAATCAGATGACCAACTTTCTGCAAAGAGATAACGAGACACTCTATGAAACCTGGGAGTGTTTTAAAGATCTGCTACGTTTGTGCCCCCATCATGGTCTTCAGCGTTGGATGATAATTCAAGCTTTCTATAATGGTGTGACCTACTCTATAAGGTCCACTATTGATGCGGCGGTATGAGGAACTCTGATGAGCAAGACTAAGGCTGAAGCCTATAATCTAATCGAGGAGATGGTTCTTAACAACTTCCACTGGTCCACAGATCGAACCTAACCCACGTGGGTTGGGTAAGTTTGAAGTTGATGTAATTATTTTACTTTCTATTAGAGTAGATGCCATAACTCATGCACTAAACCAAATGAATGTTAATGCTGTGAACTCTAGTGCCCCTTCCCCTTATGAATGTGATTCAATTGAGCATATAACTCTAAATTGTCAAGTTAGGAGTCCCTTTTTCTAAGACCCTAATGAAGTTCATTATGTGCAAAATTTCAACCCAAGACTGACCAATGACCCTTACTCTAATACCTATAATCTGGGTTGGAAGAATCATCTGAATTTCTCTTATAGGTCAAATCCAAATAATATGAACATGCCCTCGATGAATTCTAGAGTACCCCCTGGTTTTCAAAGACCTCCATTCCCTTCCCAGGTGGCCCAAAAGTGTAATTTAGAGGTAACGATGGAATTATGGAGCAACAAAATAGGATGACTGTATTCAGCAATTAGCCTCCAAGGTTGATGTGCTTACGACTCATAATAGGATGTTAGAAGCCCAAATTGCCTAAAAAGCTAGTTTCTTATCTACGCCCCCGGATAGACTTCCTAGTAAGCCTAAGATTATCCCAAGGGAGCAATGCAATGCAATGCAATGCTTTTAAGAGGGGGGAAATAACTAGAAGGTCCTAAGGAGGTCACTAATAATGGGTCTTTGCATGATAAGAATGAGCATGTCGAGAATGTTGAGAAAGAAATATGTTCACCCTCTAAGGACATAATTGATGATGCCGCGCATAAGCCTGATGAGGTTCCTAAGGATCCTTATATCACCTCTCTAAAGCCCTACACCCCAACTTTACCATTTCCTCAAAGGATGGCCAAGGCAAGACTTGATATATAATTTGGAAAGTTTTTAGACGTCCTTAAGAAATTCTACATAAACATACCGTTTACTAAAGCTTTGCCCCAAATGCCTTCAGATGCTAAATTTCTGAAAGAAATTATCTCTAACAAACGAAAGCTAGAAAAACATGAGACTATAGCTTTGAATGAAGAGTACAATGCAATAATTTAAAATAAGCTTCCAGCTAAGTTAAAGGATCCTGGTGGTTTTTCATTTCCCTGCCTGATAGGGAATATGCCTATAAACCATACTTTATGTGATTTAGGGTCAAGCATAAGCTTGATGCCCCTTTCTCTATGTGAAAAATTAGAATTAGGAGAGCTAAGACCGACTACTATCTCCTTGCAATTAGCGGACTGTTCCGTAAAATACCCTATGGGTATTTTGGAGGATGTCCTAATAAAAGTAGGAAATTTATACGTACCAGTAGACTTTATGATTCTGAAAAAGGAAGAGGATACACGAACCCCAATCATTCTTGGGAGGCGATTCTTGGCTACCGCAGAGTACCGCATCGATGTGAAAAATGATACACTAACTTTTGATGTGGGTGATGTTCATGTGGAATCTAAATTACTAAAAGCTGCTAAGTTTCCTTCTATTTCTGATGAATGTAATAAGATTGATGTGGCAGATGGTTTAATACGGGAAATCGCGTCTAACATTAATTCTAATGATCCACTTGAGCACTTGATGTTGAATAATAGTACTACTAAGGATGAAAACTCCGAAGTAGCCGAGTGTGCTCAATTGTTAGAAGCCTCTCCACTAACTCCGCCTTCCCTTACCAAGGTAGAATTATTACAAGATGAAAGTATGGCCTCGGTTGATGGGGCGAAAGCTCCCAAGGTAAGTTAAAACCTCTCCCTGCATCACTGAGGTATTGTAAAGCTTATCGTAGAGCTACAAATTAAACCACTATTTTGATTTATAAATAAGATTTGTAGTATAGGAAAGTAGGGATCGATCCCACTAGGAAAGATTATGATAGTAAGCTAAATCGAATTAAATTTACTACTCTAATTTATTTTACTTTCTCTTTATATTACTAAAACAAATCAAAATTAAGCAAGTAAAAATCTAAAAAAATACTTAATATTGCCCCTAAATATTCTAAATTTAATCTTGAAGATAAAAATGGTAAATGTCTATCCTAAATATTCTGAAAAATAAAAACAGAAATAATCACACAATATTAGACTTGAAAATTAAAATAGAAAATAACAAGTAGAAAATTAATATCAAAAATCATAGGCAGTAATCTAAATTAATATTCTGCAACTTTATAACTTTATATCTCCAAAATTATGTGTAATTAAATTCAGAAAAATTAAAAAAGAAAATTAACTACAGAAAATTAAAATAGAAAAGAAAATATGAAATTAGAGAAATAATAAACTGCAATAATATGAATACAAAAATAACTTAAAAAATACCTAGATTTTATAATATAATATTCAGGACATAATAAAACCCTAAAAACATAAAATAAAAATTCAAAACTTAATTTTCAGATTTATTAAAATAAAAACCTGCACATATCCAATTCACGAAATAATTTTGAAAAATTATCAAATAACTTTCAAATATTCTGAAATTAAATATAGGCAAATTAGGATACTATATAAACCATAAAGTGGAATAAAACATGAAAAAACACAAAAGGAACTATTTTTAGCCTAATTTCTAACAAGCCGGTAAATAAATGTCAACAATAGAATAGAAAATAAATCTGAAAATTATAATCACACTAAAAATCAAAATCTAACTAATCTAATGTTACCAAGACACTTCTAAAAGACTACTCTTTTGGGAGGGGGTAAATGAAATTTATATTAACACTTATAAATTGAAGAATTAAAATTGATAAACTAGAGAAATTAACTAAAAAGCAAGGAATAATTATCAACCATACCAAATTTATGAAAAATACTTAGCATAATCTATATCTGCCATGCAAATTAATATTTATCATCAACATACATATTGATTTATCCATGAGTTAGACTGTAGAAGACACCCCACTAGTGGATCTTCTCTGTTTTTCTTTATATTATAGTTTATTTAGGACCAACCCTAATATAAACCCTACTAGTTTTGATAACCCTAACACCAGTGCAAGAATTTAACTAAACTAGAGCATTAAGTATTAGAAAAATATCATCTAATGCCTTGTAACTAATTTACCAGTAAATTAATTTAACAAAGATCTATAATGATTATCTAATTAAAAAAGATGGGTTTGAGCCATCTATGATTAATTAGGGTAATATTAATGCCTAAAAGACTATAACTTTTATGTATTAAATCCTTTTAAACTATCATATGAATTCGTATTAAACTAATTAGCGTGTATTCTAATTAATCTAACGCGAATATCATAAACGGTAAATACTAATCGTTATAGAATCAAGAATAAAAATCAACTACATAATAAAGCATAAAACTTATTTCAAAATAATTAATTTCGCATGGTCACAAATAGATTATACTAAGTACAAGAAAATTACTCACATATATTATAAATTAAAGTACAAAATTAACCAAAGATTTCATGTTTAACAATAAACTAAACACAAAAAATAAAATAAAGTAAAAATAAAAAGAAATTGGACAATACTACTTTGGCTTTTGTAACGGTGAAGCTTCTGTGAGATGATGATGATGATTCACGATGATGATCTGATGGTGATGAAGGATTATGGTAATCAATGATGAAGGTGTTGATTGATGATGATGGAGGGGAGATGTCGTGAATGTAGGGAGTGTTAGAGTAATTTCCATAAAAATGGAAATTTAATAGGATAATGGTTTCCATAAAAATAGTTATGGAAATATATTTTTGAATTATGCCTAAATGATAATTAATTTTCTTGATAATTAATTATTGCAAAGCACCTTTTCATAAATAATTAATTTGATTAATTATTTATGGAGAGGTACAAGTTAGTTTAGAAGATTAGCTAATTTATACGTTTTAATGACAGGGTGCATCTATGAAGAAACATGCCCTTTTTAAAGTGGAGTTTGATAAAGGAGTGTTATTCTTTTATGAAGAGGCATGATGAAATCTATAAATATGGATGATCTTGGCATGTATTAAAAATGCCTTGATGGGTATGATCAAGAGAGTCATACTATCACCATAATCCCTAGAATTTCTGTCATATCTTGGACACTTAGGGTCCTTTCTTCGTGAGTGCAACACACAGATAGGGGAGGCTTTTTTGTATCCCAAAGACATATTCAGGTAGCTCTGTTGCATGTGGGAGTGAATAGAGTCTTTAGGAAATGTGTACCTACACCTGCCTAAAAGCCTCGGTTAAGTTGACACTGAGTTTATCTATGACGAACTGATATCTGTATTTATTAAACTGAATTTTTACACCAATAATCTAAAGACTCTATTTTGTCTGATACAAAGAAGTGGATTATTATATGTCTATTGAGGGTTTGATGGAGATAGAGACATGATTGTAAAAGGGATGCAATGACTGTGGTGTGTTATTTATACTAGTTTTCTCTTGATATAATCAATGTTATATTGATTTGTTGTACAATAAAGTACAGTGATAGTCTTGAGGCTGTTGTCTATATAATTTTGATTATGAGATCTAAAGAGATCTATAATCGTATATATTTATACGGGTTATTATATGGGAAAATTTTGATATGATATCAAAATAATGTGTTATAGCCATGTGCTTATGTAGTGAATTATTTGTGAATTCCATGAAGATAGGTGGTTTATTTGAACTTGATGGTTATAATATGAAAATTATCCCGAAATAACCATGAATGCATACAACTTTATTTTTGACTTTGTCTTGATGGATGAATTTATCCAATGGCTGCAATACAAAAAGTTGGTGCCAAATTGATTACAGGATAAGTGCATTTCACTTGTTACTTTCAATTTTCTTTTATTTTTGTCTTCAATTTGGCTTAGTTGAATACTCTCAAAATAGGATATAATATCTTGTGAGTAGGCAATTGAAAAGAATTTAACCTCATTGTTTATTCTTTCCTGATATGTCAATTCTTGATTATTATCATCTTACCATTGGATTGTGGATATATGGTAGAGTGTTAGCAATCAGATATGATTTATGAAGTGATTAAATATTGATCATGATTATCATGATAATGCATATCATGATGGCAAAAACGTAATATTTGTTATGGAGTATGAAAGTCAAGCCCATGTGATTGGAGTTTGAGATGATAAATTATAACATCATTAAATATTCTTATGGTGGAAGTAATTTAGGGTGTAAAATTATGCATAATTTTCATAGTGTTGCATGAGATGCTCACTAAAGATGATTAGAGCAAAATTATATTTTCTATGCCATTGATATTGCTAATCTGTTGGCTTGATCATGCTCACAATCAGCACAATTTTGCTATCATGATAATAATTACTGTTATATGGTTCATATGGTGGGAATTTAAGAGTAATTCTGTAAAGATTTGTATTGTGTATGAAAATTTACTATGATGTATGTACCCTAACTTAATATGCTTTAATGATAAATATTTTTATTCTTGATCAAAGTATGCTATTTCCATGTTCTCTTGGGAAATAGATGACCATACATCTAGTTGGATATTTAAATGCCATTTGGAAAAATATTCATATGATATTTATGATTCATGAAATGTGGTTTATGGATTGATATTTAATATGAATGTAAGGATAAATGATTCATCCTTCATATAAATAAATGTGAAATATAATTTATTTATCTCTATGTGATTCTAATTTGCTAAAATATGTATAAGTTCATGGATGTATGGTTGGACTTGTTAATGCATTTTTTAGCATGGTTTTAAATACCTCTGTTTTTATTATGGATATTGGGATGTTATTTCTTCTAGTTTTGGAATTGTTCACGTGGTGTTAATGATTCATGAGGTTATATATTATGATTTAATGTGTCGATGTGAATGGATCTTAAATAGGATAAAAGTTTTATCATTGATGGAAATAAATATAATATTTTATTTATTTTCATGAGATTTTATATATATACTAAAATATTAGAAGTCCATGAGGACTTGTGATAATATTTTCGTATAATTAATTTGAAGTCTATGGATATAAATTTAACTTATGGACTTGTTTACGACCATATGATTCTTAGTATGGTTAAAAGAATTGAATGCGTACAGATGTAATGTAATTTGGCTTGGAGCAAATGGCGGGGGTATACTATGTTTTTATGGTGATGAAATACGTTTTTAAGTCCGTTAATTTAAATCATGACTATAATTTCGAGTTGGACTTGAATGAAAACATGAAAATATTTTCATGTATAAACCTTGTTTAGAGGTTGGGATATCCAAGTTTTAATAGCTGGACTTCAGTTTAATAGATGGTTGACTTTGCAAGTCTTGTGGGCCCATTATTAAGATTTACAAAGGCAATGAATCCGGATGGACAGATAAATATATATGTGTGTTTAATATAATAACTTAAGTCATGAGACGTTAGCAAAATTATTGTTATCAAAGTCATAAAATGCATCTAATGACTTTGGAATGAATGGTGCAAAGCCCATGCTAAGTCACTCTTGGTAGAACCTCAACTTAACTTTCGTGGAAACATCGAGTCATAAGTTCAATAAGTCAAAGTACACCATCTTTGTGATTTGCTAGCACTCATTATTACAATTACCATCCAAGCGGAGTGTTAAATAACCCATATTTTTAAATGGAGGGTGAGCTATTGCTCTTAATATACCTCAATGGAGAACATTTGAGTCGGTATAGAAAATAATTTAATTAGGTTGTTTACACTTAATCAATGGTGTGACTTGTTCCTTGTACTCAAATGATTCCATTAATACTTTATGGGGTGAGGTTTACCTAGTAAGTGTGAAGTTTGGCCGCTTCTGTCAAGCTTGGGCTTGGCTCCAGAGCACTTACGAAATATATACGGGACACATGGCCGTTAATAGTATCAAATTACTAAGTGATCTGGGATGGAAGTCTTGTGTGTGACTTAGATGTAAGTGGTCATAAAGGATAACTGGTTCAAAGTATAGCCTGCCATGTTATCCTGATCATTTGACGGATAGATCACTAAGATGGGGTTCAATCGCAAAACACCTCCGTTTATGCACGAGACCTCCAGAAATTCGAAAAACCATTTGTTATGGAAATGGTGGGGAATTGTTAGAGTGATTTCCATAAAAATGGAAATTTAATAGGATAATGATTTCCATAAAAATAGTTATGGAAATATATTTTTGAATTATGCCTAAATGATAATTAATTATCTTGATAATTAATTATTGCAAAGCACCTTTTGATAAATAATTAATTTGATTAATTATTTATGAAGAGGTACAAGTTAGTTTTGATGATTAACTAATTTATACCTTTTAATGAAAGGGTGTATCTATGAAGAGACATGCCCTTTTTAAATTGGTGTTTGATGAAAGGGTGTTATCCTTTCATGAAGAGGCATGATGAAATCTATAAATATGGATGATCTTCGCATGTATTAAAGATGCCTTGATGGGCATGGTCAAGAGAGGTATACTATCACTAAAATCCCCAGAATTTCTGTCATATCTTGGACACTTATGGTCCTATCTTCGTGAGTGCAACACGCAGATAGGGGAGACTTCTTTGCATCCCGAAGACCTATTTAGGTAGTTCTGTTGCACATAGGGGCGAATAGTCTTTAGGAAAAGCGTACTTTCACCTGCCTAGAAGCCTTGGTTAATTTGACACTGAGTTTATCTGTGATGAACTGATATCTGTATCTATCAAACCGAATTTTTACACCAACATGGAGATGGTAGGCGCAAAAAAGGATGGTGAGGCGTGCTAATGATGGTGATGATCGATGGTGTGATAATGAAGGTATGATGAGGATGCTATGGTTGGAGATGAAGAAGGGGAGAGGTGAGAAGAAGATTGTAGAGAGTGGGCGATGGCGTGAGATGGTGAGGCATGTGGTGTTGGTTTTTTTTTTTAATAATATTATTTGACTAGGGTTTTCTTCTTTGGACTCCTTCTCTTCCAAGTCTTCTAGTTTCTGTTCAATTAGAAGTAATAATTTTGTAACCCTAGCCCAAATAAATCATTATTATGGAAATAATATTTTTTTCATAAATCATTATTTTTGGACCGACTTGATAACTTTGTGTGTAAAATCCGAGGATGTCTTCTTTTCTCCTCTTTATTTTATTAACGCTTAACCTGAAAAATATATAAAATAAAGTAAATTAGATGAAATAATATATATAATATAATCAAAACAATTATTAAAATAATGCATGATTTATGACTTAACAAATTTCTCCACACTTAGACTTTGGACGTCCTCGTGTAAAGAAATCTAAAACTCGACCTAAAAATTAACCATCTTTCTTTCTTATAAACTCATGCATAGATATGAAATTTACACTAGGCATTGGCTTGCCTTAAAAATAGTTTTATTCAAAATTAATTAGTTTTCCATCCAACAAGTGAATAACTACTAGACATCCAACTACCATCAAAGAATTTCTTCATCAACCTCACAACATTTCCTTAATGAAGTAACAAGAGTAATAATCATCCATCTCTTTTAAGCATGCATGCATCAATCAAGAGGTCTAAAAAGTTTACGATATAAAAATTGAAGTAAGGTATGGCTATTGAGACAATTGAACTAAAAGGAATAACTCATTCAAATTGATTCTAAACTTACCTTGTAATTTTTTTTCTTCTTTTTCTTTTTTTTTAAAACTCCAATTGCGCATATATTTGAGGACCATATAGGGTCATAGAAATTAAACACTCTGTGCCTCACACTCACCCGAATAGAGGTGCTGGAGCAAACAATTTATTCTCATCATTATTATTTTTTTATTGACTGTTAGTTTGGTACGAGTCATTGATTGGCTCAAAAAGGAGCATGACTCTCCCAATCATGGGTTACTCCATACATAAAGCTCAACTTGAGATCTAAACTTAAGGAGAAAAGGCGTTGAGCCACCTATTCCTACCCATGTTGGTAGTCTAACCTTTTTTTTCCTTTTCTTTTTTCTCTCTCTTTTTTTTTTGTTTTAAATAAGACAAGAAAAGTCACAATTTTGTTATTCTACTAATTGAATAGTCTAGGAAATGGGCTAGGTCATTTTATTACCTCTGAAGTGGATATAACATGATCAAATAAGATAGATAATCATGATGCTTACTCATTAAAGAGATATATGATGATCAATTCAAACTTCTCTGAATGATAGTTAGCATGTTCAAAAGTCTTCATTCATAGAAGAATAAACTAAAAATAGCTAAAAATAATTTTTTTTAAAGCAAGAAAGCCCAGTATAAACTCATATTCACGCATTATTCATAAAAACTCACAAATTATTTTGGTTATTTTTTTAATTAAGAATGAATATTGCAGGAACTAAATGCAGGATGCAACCCCCCACACTTAATTCATGTATTGTCCCTAATGCATGCAAAAAGATAGAAATAATGAAGATAAAGGTAAAATTTAATGGGTACTTCCCAAAAAAACGTTGGTTGAACCTTTGTTTAATGTCACTGGCTCGACGCAAATGAACTCATGGATCCTCTAGTCGGATCTCCTCTACTAAGTATACCTAATCTCCTTCGTAGAAGTGCTTTAGTTTGTGACCATTTACCTTGAAAATTTTGTTAGTAGCAAAGGATTTAATCTCAACAACACTATGTGGATAAGTCTTTACTACCATAAAAGGTCCTAACCATCTAGAGTTTAACTTATCAGGAAAGAGTTTCAAGTTTGAATTGAATAACAACACTTTTCTCCCACCTAAAATTCTTTCCTACTAAGTTTAGCATCATGCAAAGCTTTGGCTTTACCCCTGTAGATCACTGAATTGTCATAGGCTTCCAGGTGAATCACTTTTAATTCCTACAATTGTAACTTACACTCCTTCCTTGCTAGGTCATAGTCTAGACTACTTTACAGCCCAATATGATTTATGCTCTAATTCTACAGAAGGATGACATGCTTTACTAAGAACTAACCTATAAGGTGATATACCAATAGGTGTCTTATATGCAGTCCTATAGCCCCAAAGCGCTTCATCTAACTTAAGACTTCAATCTTTCTCATCTGGTCTAACAACCTTTTCTAATATTCCCTTGATCTCTTTATTGGAGATTTTAGCTTAGCCATTTGTTTGGGGATGGTAACCACTAGACATCTTATGAGTTATATGATATTCGGTTAACAAGGTACCTAAAGTTCTATTACAAAAATGTGTTCTCCTATCACTGATGATTGCTTTAAGAACTCTATATCTATGCAGAATGAGAGATTTAACATGCTTCACAACAGTTTTAGCATCATCAGCTTTAGTAGCCACAGCTTCAATTCACCTAGATACATAATCAACAAGCATAAAAATGTAAGTAAAACCAAAACAAGCGGGAAAAGGTCCCATAAAATCAACACCCCATACTTCAAAAATCTCACAAACATACACATTATGCAAAGGCATTTGATTCCTTCTAGATAAATTTCCTGTCTTTTGGCATGCCTCAGATCTTTTGCAAAATTTATAGGCATCACTAAAAATAGTATGCTAATAAAATCCACATTTAAGAACTTTATGCGCTATTCTTTTGGGTCCAAAATGTCCCCCACTTTTAGAAGAATGACAGAAGGTTAAGATTGAATGAAATTCACTGTCATCTACATAATGCCTTATAATCTGATCTCCATAAAATTTCCATAAATATGATTCATCTCAAGGATAATATTAAGATTGAGCTCTTATCTTCTCCTTTTGGGCTTAGACAAGTCCACAGGGAAGGTTTTGGTCACTATATAATTAACCATATCAGCATACTAAGGCAGCCTATCAGTGATAGCATATAAAGTCTCATCATTAAAATAATCACTTAATGGATTCCCACTTTCCCCATTATCTAGCCCACTTAGATGGTTAGCTACTAAATTTTCAGCTCCTGATTTATCTTTAGTTTCCGGTTGGAATTCTGACAGTAGTAGGAACCATCTAATCAATCTAGGTTTTGAGTCATTCTTACTTAACAGATGTTTAATAGCAGAATTATCAGTATAAACAGTAACTTTAACACGCAATAGATAAGGACGAAACTTTTCTAGAGCAAAAACAACAGCATACATTTCCTTTTCTGTAGTAGTGTAGTTACACTGTGCTAGGTCTAGAGTTCTGAAAGCATGATAGATTACATAAGGTACCTTCCTTACTCTTTGACCAAAGACTACCCCTACTACCTTATCACTAGCATCACACATCAGTTCAAAAGGCAGGGCCCTGTTAGGGGATATACAATATGAGTGGTGATCAATTTCAACTTCAATTAGTCAAAAGCTTTCCTACCGTCGTCATTAAAATCAAATAAAGCATCTTTTACAAGTAAAGCACATAAAGGAGAGGCAATCTTAGAAAAATCCTTGATAATTCTCCTATAAGACCCAACATGGCCTAGAAATGACCTCACCTCTTTGACATACTGTGGATAGGGCAAAGATTGAGTTATGTCTATTTTAGCCTTATCAACCTCTAAGCCCTTGGAAGACACTACATGACCTAGTACTACTCTATGTTCCACCATGAGATGGCACTTTTCAAAGTTAAACACCTAATTGGTCTCAATACAATGCTTAAGTACTAATGTAAGATAATGCAAGCACTCATCAAATGAATCACCATGTACAGTAAAATCATCCATGAAAACTTCCATAATTTTGGTGATAAAATCAGAAAAAATACTCATCATACATCTTTGAAATGTGGTAGGAGCATTACATAGACCAAAAGGTATCCTTCTAAAAGCATAGGTGCCAAAAGGATAGGTAAAAGTCATCTTTTCCTGATCCTCAAGAGTTATAGGGACCTGAATATAAGCTGAATAGCCATCTAGAAAACAATAGTGTGACCTCCTAGCTAATCTCTTTAACATCTGGTTTGTAAAGGGCGATGGAAAATGGTCCTTCTTAGTAACCTTACTAAGCTTTCTATAGTCAATGCACACTCTCCAACCACTCTGGACTCAAGTAGGTATCAATTCCCCTTCCTTGTTCTACACTACTGTTGTTTCCCCCTTTTTAGGAGCCACATGGATAGGACTAGCTCACTCAGAATCAGCAATGGAGTATATCACTCCAGCATCTAACCATTTAAGAATTTCTTTTTGAACTACCTCCATCATGGGTGGATTTAGTCTTCGCTGAGGGTCTCTCTTAGACTTAAGATCTGATTCTAATGTGATTTTATGTGAACATAATGTGGGGCTAAGTCCTTTAAGGTCTACTAAAGTCCACCCTAATGCTTCACTATGTTCTCTAAGCACTCTAATAAGTTTATCCTCTTGTTCAGATGTAAGTGCATTAGATATTATAATAGGTAAGGTCTCATCATCTCCTAAATAAGAATACTTTAGATTTTCAGGCAATGATTTTAGTTCTAACTTAGGGGGTGACATGCGAGAGGTTAGCATCTTCGCGTGACTTTTAGGGAATTCTAGCTTCCTAGGTCTGTCAACTACGTGCAATTGCAACAAAGACTCTATGTTGCCCACTAACTCAGTATTAATATGATAAGGCACATTATGAAACACAAACTGATCCAAACCTCGAGTAAGTACAGTTAACAATTCATCCTCATAAGATAGTTCATAAACATCTTAGGACAATTCATCAATCACATCAAGTGCACACAGATAGTTCACATCAGCAGAAAATCTCATAGCATCAAAAAGAAAAATTTGCACATTGACCCATTGTGGTTTGGTGTATTAATTTCTGGAACCGATGACATTGGTAAATAATTTTTGGAACCAACAAAGTTTGGGGTAATTAATTTGGTGAACCTTTTACGGTGCAAAAGTTAGATATCCGGTCAAATTAACTGCAATTGACTAAAATACCCTTGTGGACACGTTTTTTGAGGAATTGAATTTGTGGGGCTTTCTGAGAACTTCAGTGTTCAGCCAAACTTTGATATAAGGTGCTTCCCCTCATTTACGCCAATGATCCTCTGCCCATTTCTCTCTCCTCTCTCTTCCTCACTCTCTCCCTTCCATGGTCCACCATTGAAGGGGTAGCTAGTGAAAGGTACGTATGTGGCCCCTTTTGTTTGCTAGTTAATGTATTGTAAATTAGTTGTTTCAAAAATTAATTTGTTGTCTATGATTGATTATTTATTTGAAATTCGTAATTACTTGTCCCCCATTGTAGTTGTGATTCAATATTTCTGAAAATTTATAGAGGGTGAATTTGAGTTGAAAAAAATGCATAGCACATCTAGTTGTGGAGGTGGTTACATTCAGTACGATGTGGAAGTAAGGTGTCCAAGTTACAGAAGAGTTGCAGACATAAAGTTATCAAAGTCTCGTGATAACCAGGGAAGACTATTTTACAAATGTAACGAATGTGGAAATTTGTGAAGTGGGCAAACGCAACAAAAGATAGACGAAGAGTGTTAGATGAAGATGCGTTAAAGAAGCATGCCATGGGGAATGAACTAAGAGAGATTATAATGTTACTGAGGACATTAATGGAAGGATTCCTTCTTATCCTTACCTACTTTCTTAACATTAGAAGTGGTGTCTTGGTCTTAGTTAGATTCAGGTCTGTTGACCTCTATTTCATGCTCTACCTCTCTATTCTTCCTAGGCTCCTTTAACTCTTTCCCACTCCTAAGTGTCATAGTACTCACATTTTCTTTCAGGTTCTGGAATGGTTGAGATGGCAACCTATGTTGTATTTGGGCCTAGAGGTTGCTAACTATGGTATCAGTAGCAGTCTGTCTCTCCTGGACCTATTTAAGAGTCATCTCTGTGTTCTGAAACCTAGTGTCAACAACCTTTTTCTGGTCATCTATCTTTTTTATGGCTTGCTCTAAAAGAATATTTGTTCTATCCTGAGCAAATGATTGATGTGATGGTTGGTCAAAACCTGGGGAGTTGTTCCTAGGTCTATACCTAAGGTTAGAGTGGTCTCTCCATCTTTTATTATAAGTATTGGAATATGGGTCATACTTCCTTTAGCCTTTGTTAGAAAACATAGCATTCACATCATCCCCCTGAAGTGTAAGGCACGCATCAATAGCATGTCCCTCTAAACAGTAAATACCACACACCACTACTTTTTGAACTCCTCTAGTGATGAGTTTGTTTAGCATAGCGGTGATCTGAGATAACTGGGTCTCTCTACATGGACCTAAACTGAGCTCATTGACCTTTCTAAACTAGGTTTCCCTAGTTCCAAATTGTTGAGTATTTTGCACCATGATATTAAACAATTCCCCAGCCTGAGCTGGAGTCTTATTAACCAAAGCCCCCCCACTAACAACATCCACTATATTTCTATCTATAGGTAATAAACCTTCATAGAAAAGTTGAATCAACAATTATTCAGAAATTTAATGTTGGGGATAACTAGCACATAATTTATTAAAATGTTCCCTATACTCCCAGAAAGTTTCCCCATTCACTTGTTTAATTCCACATATTTCTTTTCTAATGGATCCAATTCTAGATGCCGGAAATTTGTTTTTCTAAAAATGCTTTATGAACTTGGTTCCATGTAATGAATGTTGCAGGGGGTAATTAATATAACCAATCTTTGGCCTTATCCTAAAGTAAGAAAGGAAAGGCTCTCAACTTAATTTGGTCCTGGGTGATACCCTCAGGTTGCATGGTCGAATATGTAATAATAAACTCATTAATATGGCAATATGGATCCTTATCAGGCAATCCATGAACTTAGGCAGTAAATTTAAAAATCCAAAGTTAAGCTTAAGTTGTCGGTCTAATACAGGATAGGTAATAGACAAATGTTGACTTTCCAAATTAGGTGCAGTAATTCACGTAAAGTAGCCATCTTAACTTTAAAACTTCACAACTTACCGATTCGAAGCTTATAGATTCAGAATCACTTACTTCACTTTCAGACAGCTCAAATGTATGCGCCTTTTTCTCTTCGATTATCCAACCACTCCTTAATCTCATAAACTAAACAACCTACAAAAATAAAATACTAGAGTTAAAACAAAATAATAAAAGTAGTAAAATTAAATAGAAGCAAACTATCAATTTTATTTTCTTTCCCCAGCAACAGCGTCAAAATTTATAAAACTAGCATAGAGCCACAAATTAAACCACTACTTTGATTTATAAATAAGATTTATAGTACAGGAAAGTAGGGATCAATGCCACAAGAAAAGATTATGATAGTAAGCTAAATCTAATTAAATTTACTATTCTAATTTATTTTACTTTCTCTTTATATTACTAAAACAAATCAAATTAAACAAGTAAAAATCTGGAAAAAATACTTAATATTGCCCCTAGATATTCTAAATTTAATTCTGAAAATAAAAACAGCAAATAGCTACCCTAAATATCCTAAAAAATAAAAATAGAAACAATCACACAATATTAGACTTCAAAATTAAAACCGAAAATAACAAGCATAAACTTAATATTTAAAATCACATAAAGTAATCTAAATTAATATTATGCAAGTGTATAACTTTATATCTCCAAAATTATATGTAATTAAATTCAGAAAAATTAAAACAGAAAATTAAATGCGAAAAATTAAAACAGAAAATAAAATCTGAAATTAGAAAAATAATAAACTGCACTAATATGGATACAAAAAAAATTACCCAGATTTTATTATATAATATTCTGGACATAATAAAACCCTAAAAAGATAAAATAAAAATTAAAAACATAATTTTCAGATTTATTAAAATAAAAACCTGTACATATCCAATTCACGAAATAATTCTGAAAAATTATTAAATAATTTTTGAATATTCTGAAATTAAATACAGGCAGGTTAGGATACTGCATAAACCATAAAATGGAATAAAATATGAAAAAACAAAAAAGGGACTATTTTTAGCCTCGTTTCTAACGAACCGATAAATAAATGGCAATAGTAGAATAAAAAATAGATCTGAAAATTATAATCACACTAAAAATCAAAATCTAACTGATCTAATATTACAAAGATACTCCTAAAAGACTACTCTTTTGGGGGGGGGGATGGTAAACGAAAGTTATATTAAAGCTTATAAATTGAAGAATGAAAATTAACAAACTAGAGAAATTAACTCAAATGCAAGGAATATTTATCATCAATACCACATTCATGAAAAATACTTAGCATAATCTATATCCATCATGCAAATTAATATTTATCATTAATACACAAATTGATTTATCCATAAGTTAGATTGTACAAGACACCCCACTAGAGGATCTTTCCCGTTTTTCCTTATCTTATAATTTATTTAAGTCCAGCCCTAACATAAAGCCTACTAGTTTTGATAACCCTAATATCAGCACAAGAATTTAATCAAACTAGGGTATTAAGTATTAGAAAAATATCATCTAACGCCTTGTAACTAATTTACCAGCAAATTGATTTAACAAAGATCTGTAATGATAACCTAATTAAAAGAAATGGATTTGAGCCATCCATAATTAATTAGGGTGATATTAATACCTAAAAGACTATAACTTTTACATATTAAAGCCTTTTAAATTATTATATGAATTCGTATTAAACTAATTAGCGTGTATTCTAATTAATTTAACGTAAATATCATAAAGGATAAATACTAATCGTTATAGAATCATGAATAGAAGTCAACTAGATAATAAAACATAAAACTTGTTTCGAAATAATTAATTTAGCATATTTTCAAATAGATTAGACTAAGTTTAAGGAAATTACTCACACATATTATAAATTAAAGTACAATAATTAATCAAAGACTTCTTGTTTAACAATCAATAAACACAAAAAAATAAAATAAAGAAAAAATAAAAAGAAATTAGACAATACTACTTTGGCTTTTGTATTGGTGAAGCTTCTGTGAGATGATGATGATGATTCACGATGATGATCTGATGGTGATGATGGATGATGATGATAAGCGATGATGAAGGTGTTGGTTGATGATGATGGAGGTGAGATGCCGTGAATGTGTGGAGATAGTAGGCATGAAAGAGGATGGTAAGGCATGCTGATGATGGTGATGATCAATGGCGTGATGATGAAGGTATGATGAGAAGGTTACGGTTGGAGATGAGTGAGAAGAAGATTGTAGAGAGGATGGGATGGCGTGGGATGCTGAGGCGTATGGTGTTGGTTTTTTTTTTAATAATATTATTCTACTAGGATTTTCTTCTTTGGACTCCTTCTCTTCCATGTCTTGTAGTTTCTCTCCAATTAGGAGTAATAATTTTGTAACCTTAGCCCAAATAAATCATTATGGACATAATATTTTTTCATAAATCATTAGTTTCAGACCAACTTGATAAGTTAGCGTGTAAAATCTAAACTTCGATGTCTTCTCTTCTCCTCTTTATTTTATTAATGCTTAACCTAAAAAATATATAAAATAAAGTAAATTAGTCGAAATAATATATATAATATAATCAAAATAATGATTAAAACAATACATGATTTATAACTTAATAGGTATGAGTTTCTTGGATCAAAATCTACATATCCTATTATTGTGAATGCAAATTTGAATGCTACCCAAATTGACTCTTTGCTTAGAGTGCCTAGGAAGCATCGTAAAGCCATAGGATACACTCTAGATGACTTAAAAAGGATTAATCTTTCCTTGTGTATACATCGAATCTCAATGGAAGACGACCAGAAGCCTTCAATTAAACACAAAGAAGATTAAACCCTAGCATGCAAGAGGTGGTTAAAAAGGAAATTTTGAAGTTACTTAAAACCGGCATTATCTACCCTATCTCAGATAGTGCGTGGGTAGCCCAGGCCATGTTGAACCTAAGAAAAGAGGGATGAATGTTGTTAAAAATGAGAATAATGAGTTAATCCCTACTATGACTGTTACAGGATGGCGTATATGCATTAATTATCGAAAATTGAATAAAGCCACCCCCTAAAGACCATTTTCCCCTTCCCTTCATTGACTAAATGCTTGAACGATTGGCAAAGAACTCATATTTTTGCTATTTAGATGGATATTCGAGGTTATTTCAAATCCCTATCCACCCAAATGATCAAGAAAAGACTAATTTTACATGTCCATACGGCACATATGCTTATAGACGAATGCCATTTGGGTTATGTAATTCCCCTATCACATTTCAACATTGCATGATAGCCATCTTTTCAGATTTTGTAGAGGACATAAAGGAAATCTTTATGGATGATTTTTCTGTGTATGGTACAACGTATGACGATTGCTTTGATAACTTATCTAAGGTTTTGCAAAGATGTGAAGATGTGAATTTGGTCTTGAATTGGGAGAAATATCATTTTATGGTGCAAGAGGAAGTTGTCCTTGGTCATGCTGTTTCTAATAAAGTCATTGAAGTTGACAAAGCAAAGGTGGAGGTGATTGAAAAATTGCTGCCACCAACCTCTGTAAAATATGTGAGAAGTTTTCTTGGACATGTCGGTTTTTACTGACGGTTCATATAAGATTTTTCAAAGATTGCAAAACCTCTCACCCAATTGCTTGTTAAGGATATGCCTTTTGAATTTAACAAAGAATGCTTGAGTGCTTTTCATAGATTAAAAGAGGCATTGACAACCACCCAAGTAATGCAAGCACCAGATTGGGAGCTACCTTTTAAAGTAATGTGCGATGCAAGTGACTACGCAGTTGGCACTGTTCTAGGTTAGCAAAAGGACTATAAACCATATGCCATATATTATGCAAGCCGCACTCTTGATGAGGCGCAAGTAAATTATGCCATGACTGAAACGGAGTTCTTAGCAGTTGTCTTTCCCTTGGAAAAATTTCGATCCTATTTGATCAATTCCAAGGTCATCGTTTTCACGGATCATGCCGCTTTAAAACATTTAATGAAGAAATCTGACTCTAAACCTTGACTCATCCAATGGGCCCTCCTCCTTCAAGAGTTTGATTTAGATATCAAACACAAGGCAGGATTGGCTAATGTGGTTACCGATCATCTATCTCGTTTAGGCCCAAAGGCCACTCCTAGTGAAGAGCTTCCCATTGATGATTCTTTTCCCGATGAGCAGTTATTAGCTATATCCCAACAAGCTACCCCATGGTATGCTAATATGGTGAACTTAAGGCGTGCGACGTGTTGCCTCAAGCATTGTCCTACCAACAAAAAAAGAAGTTCTTTACTGATGCCAAATACTATGTGTGGGAAGAACATTTTCTTTATAAGCAATGTGGAGATGGGATTTATAGAAGATGCTTGCCTGAAGATGAGGTCCATAGTGTCTTACACTATTGTCATGCTTTAAGTTATGGTGGCCACTTTGGACCAGATAAAACGATTGTAAAAGCACTCCAAGTAGGCTTCTATTGGCCCGCGCTCGTTAAAATGCAAGAAAATTTTCATGACTTGTGACAGATGTTAATGAGCAGGGAACATTTTCAAGAGGCATGAGATGCCTCAAAGTGGCATACTCGAAGTAGAGTCATTTGATGTATGGGGGATCAACTTTATGGGTCCTTTTCCTCCTTCCCATAACAACCTTTACATCCTTATGGCGGTTGAGTATGTTTCTAATTGGGTGGAAGCCATTACATCCCCGACAAATGACTCTAAGGTTGTCCTCAAATTTCTAAAGAAAAATATTTTCACACGATTTGGCGCACCAAGAGCTCTTCTAAGTGACAACAGCACACATTTTTATAACAAACCTCTTGAGTCACTTTTAAACAATATGGGATATTTCATAAGGTTGCTACGCCTTATCATCCCCAAACAAGTGGGCAGGTGGAACTCTCGAATAGAGAATTGAAAAGCATATCGGAGAAAATGGTAGATTGGTCCTGTAAAGATTGGTCCTTAAAGCTTAATGATGCTCTTTGGGCATAGCGCACCGCTTACAACACTCCTTTAGGCACCACTCCATATCGGTTAATGTTTAGAAAATCTTGTCACTTGCCAGTGAAGATGGAACATAAGGCCTATTGGGCTATAAGGACATTCAATTTTGATCTTAACGCGGCCGAAGAACGGAGATTCTTACAACTAAACGAGCTCGACAAACTAAAGTTGGAGGCTTATGAAAATTCACGTATTTACAAAGAGCGAACTAAGAAATGGCACGACAAACATATCATGACAAAGCGTTTCGAAAAAGGTGATATGGTCCTCCTGTTAAACTCAAGGTTGAGACTGTTTTCAGGTAAACTAAAATCCCAATGGTCGGGACCATTTGCCATCACCAAAGTTCAACCCAGTGGAGCAGTGGAGATACTGAGTGAGTCTATCGGAGCTTTCATAGTCAATGGACAGTGATTGAAGCCATATCTGGTGGGATAACCAATTGAAAAAGCCAATGTTCATATACTAACTGATCTGGTTCAACCATAGAAGAACGGTCAAGCATAGTAAAGTTTTCGTGTAATTTCTGACCCCATCCTCCTCCACCTCCTCATCTCTGATCTTCTTTTATATGCTTCTCCCCTCCCCTTTTTCTATTATGTGCCCACATTGAAGGCATTGTGTGATTCAAGCTTGAGGGAGTTAGTCCTTATATTTGGCGTCTGATGCTTTTTTTTGTTTGGTGTGTTTGTACTTTGTATATATTTTTAGTGGTATTTTTAGTGGTTTATGATGGTTTTAGTTTTTTTAAGTAGTGCATTTAGTTTTCTTTGCATTCTAGGTTGCATTTCCCTTTTTTTAGTTTCTTTTGCATTTTAGTTTGCATTGTTTGCAGGAGCATGCATACAAAAATTGAAAAGTAAGCAAAAAAACAAAACCAAAAACAACACAAAAGAATTGAGAAAAAAAATCCTCTGATGATGATCTCTATAGATTTTATAGCTTTCTTTGGTTTAGTTTGATCCTTTGATTTGCCCAAATTGTACATAAAAGTTTGTGAATGCGTTTTCGAAATGCATTCCATGTTTTGACTATATATTGGATGCGAGTTGATTTACCCCATGAGCCTTTACAAGATTTTGGCATGTGTTTACTAGTGAGCTAGCTTTGTCTTTGGTAGAAGTCCCATGAGATTTTAAGCCTTTAGAGATTGTTTATCAAATTAGTCTCATATTTTTTTCATGTGTGACTCTTCCTTGACATTAATTCTCTAGAACTTGCTTTGATTATCATTTAAGATCACATTTTGCATCTGCATTTAGACAATATGATTGAGATAATTTTTCTTTGATTTATTGGAAACCCATGGCCAAATAGCCACTCTGGTTGTGTATTGTATCCCTTGTTAGCCCCCTTGAGCCTGTATCTATTTTTCTTGATTTAAACCTCCTATTGTAACCTATGGCCGAATACTTGTCTTAGCTTTAACCCAAGACTAGAGGAGTGTTTCATTCTTTTGCATAATAGGGTATTAGTGAGATGGAATGATATCTTATGGTGTAATTTAGTTGTTTGGTGCAAGGTTGTGAGATATTAATTAATACCTTGTTTTATTGTACAAAATTTAGAGAAGAGTTGGAATTTAAAGTTCATTATGGATTTCCCCCTGGCTATCCTTTTTAGAAAAAAAAAATGATAAGTGCTTATGGAAAAAAAAACATAAGAGGGAAAAAAAAAAGAAATGAAAAAAAAAAAGAACGAAAAAAAAGAAGAAAACGGTTAGCCTTGGTGGGAATGTAAGTTATTTGTGATTTTCGACTCTTTCTCTCTTCATTAGGGGGTCTATTCCGAATTGATATAGTTTAAGAACGATGTAGTATGATGCGTTGTAATTGTTTAGCTCTTGGTCTATGGCTTATAGCTCCTCATTTCCAAAAATGTTTGTTCCCCTCTTACCTTTACCCTTAGCCCCGTTGCAACCCTATTGAAGTCCTCATGATTGCCTAATGTATTTGTATTTTAGTGATGGCTAATTTGAGAATCTTGTCAAGCTTATGGTAGATTTGCATCTAAGGTTGAAATTTGAGAGAACCATCATAAATATATACATTTCAAACACATGAGTGCTGAGTGCCGCATAACTTTAGTGAGGTTCAACCGGCCTTACTAGTTTCGCTTGTTTCATATGTTGAATGGCTGTGCTTGACGATTTGGGGAAGATTGCTTTCAAGTTTGAGATTGTGGCATATAATGATCTTTTTTATCTTTTTGGGCTACCTTTGTATCAGCCTTGCCATCTGAATGTTACATATATATATCCTGAGGAGGCTGTGTAAACTTTTAATCTCTGCATTGCTTGAGGACAAGCAACAGTTTAAGCATGGGGGAGTTTGATAAGTGCCCAATATGTATATCATTTTAGGGCTATTTAGTGTCATTTTTATTGTGATTTAAGTTGTTATTTACTCTCCTATTCTCAATTTATGCTTGGTTATAGTCGCTTGATGTATTTTGTAGGAATTTTAGTCTTTTTACCCAGCATTTGACCATACATGGCTGTATTGTAACCTCTCCCATGATCATCCATGTTATGCCATGCTCGTAGAGCAAAGAATGACCAAAAATCCGGTTTCAACACAGGCCACGATCGGCCCGTGGTGTCTCCCACAATCCGTGGTGAGCCTGTAACTGTTGCCTCTTTATTTTCCCTCGGCCGTGCGACTGAGATCAACTGAGCCTCTCCATAAAAGGTGACGTTTTGCAACATTCTCAATCATTCCCAAGCAAAGTAAAGGCATAGAATAGCATAGATTAGGGCTTTACTTTCTTTCTTAAATTTTATAGTTTTTAGTTTGGTTCTTGGATTGGTGTGAGTCTTGAGTGCAAGACTTTGTTCTTGAGGTGGTTTTGAAGCCTTTTGGTTGAAGGCCATTTCAGTCAATCCCCTTCTTCTTCAGATTTTGCCCATCGTTGGTTAGTTTGTTAATCTTTTATCATGTCTGAGTAGTTTTCTTTAGACTAGGAATTTAGTAGTTTGTGAAAGTGTTGTTGGATCATGTTTTAATCTATACAACTGTGCTTATTTTCATGATTGGTTCGATTTTGTTTTGTCAAGTATTTGGATTGTTGTGAGTTGATTTTTGGCTGAAATTTGCTTGCGCTCTTAAAATAATCGAGTAAAAAACTGAAAGGTAACATTTGGTTGTTGGACAGCTTGATAAGACTTAACGTAACTTCATCTCGGATGAGAGATTTGTATGTTAGGAGGGTTAGTAAGTAATCGAAGACATTGAACTTGAATTAAGGCAAATTAGTTTGAAAGAACGACTTTTACTTAGTTTAGAAAAATTTAGTTGATTTCAAAAAAATAGACTGAGTTTCTGAAAAGATTACAATTCCTCATAACCAATTAGAAGAAAGTACATGTTCATTATTTTTTATCCAATTTCCTTTCGCAACGATGAGAATTCCTAGACCTTTTTTCTCTTGTTGATTTAGAAAAGTTTATTTGCTATTGTTGAATCGAATCCACTTGAACCAGAATTTTACTTAGCACATTCTGATAAGCAAGACTCAATAAGTTACATTAGTCCCTGAGGAACGATATCTTTTATCTATACTATGTCTACCCATGCGCTTGCGGTGTTAGTTGATCAAGTTGTATAAAATAAGCATTAGCATAAGTGATATGAGAGTCATAGGATGACATGATCCGGTTGTCTTGTATCATATGTTACGTGATAAACTACATATGGAAACCTTAGAGTTGTGCTTTTTATTAGTTGATCCGCTTACTGTCATTAAAGACATGGGGTTTTTTTGGTTTGCCATGTTACCATACTACCATTCTGCGTACTAGTATTTTGTGATCTTAGAAATCTACACATGCATGAATATATGCTTACCTATGTAGTTCATATGACATGATGATATGTTAGGCATGTTTGTTCTATATTGAAGTCTTTGCTACATCACTTGCTCCTTGAACTGCGAAATGTGGTTGATAATGTGGTTGAAGTGCTTGATCTAGTATGGCTTGATTGAATAGCATTATATACTTGTGCTATTCTAATAGGCCTGTAATGAACTTGGAGTCGTGCCTATAAGTATGTCTGTTTACTAAAATGTTTCTATGACTTAGGCGTAATTAGTCGTATATGAAAACTCGACGGTGGAGCTCTCTACTAGCTAAGCTATTGTGAGTACCTTGTCTGCTTGTTAGATTTTTAACTGTACATTCTGGATGGATATCTTCTGTTTGTTGATTGCAATCATAAGGATGCTAGGAGATATTAGCCTGGAAGCTTTGATTAATTATTCTACCAACTCCTATGCTACTTGACAGCTTGCATTAATATTCCATAATCCACAGGAGCTAGAGGCCCCTTTAGCGACAATCCCTATCTGAAATAGACTCTTTGGGTAGTAGCCCACAGTAAATGCATCGTTGGATACAGGAAGCTTATGTCGTCTAACCTCACCACCTCCTTTAAACAACTTGCGTACAACAAAAGTGTTGTATCTTCACTACTCATCATCATGCACTTTTATTAGATCATACTTCCCAAGCTATCCCTCTACCTAATAATTGATAATTGCATGTGTTACCCTCGAAAACTTGCCCAGTGTATACATAGAACATTGACAGATGCTATGCAATGCCCTTACAACTTTATTGTAATGCATAAGCATGGTTGATCGGCTTGAGACTATAATGATTTGATTCCTTCATGCTTTAGGGTGAGACTGATTTAGCTTGCCTGCATTGACTTAACTTCATTATGCACCATTGATTTTTATGGATCAAAATATTTTAGGTGTCAACTCATACCAATGCATGATTGGAGAATTTTTATGTAAGTTGTTAGGATAAGATTGAAAATCGATGTTTCCAAACAAGTTTTAAATGGTTATCCATGTCGATTCATTTGCCTCTCTTATACACAATTTCCCTTAGCACATTAATAGAGTGACGAGACGCTTAAAAAGGACTGGCAAGGAGGCAGATGGATACTATAAACTTCTTTTGTGATTTGAAATCTATATTCAATAGTAAGGTGGAGTTTAGGATTTATTGCTGAGTTGTCTAGTTGTGTCCAGTGTATGTGAGCCTCATGTCTTACTATAACATAAATTCTAGAATTTCAAGGATAAAATTCTTTTAGGGGGGAGTGTAATAGTTGTGGACTTTAACTATTTTATTTGCTAAATTTTATTATATTAGCTATGTTAGACTAATTTAGCGTGCTAACTGAGTGTAATTGTTTATGTGAATTAATATTTTGCAATTTCTTGATTCATTACATGATTACGTGAAACTGGAGTGCCTGTTGAAGATAGGCTGAGACGTGATTACATTAGATTAGCGGTCATAAATGCTAGAACCAATTGGCCATGTTGTATGTTGGCTTGGCAAGTGTATTTATGCTCAAATGTATTTGGTCTAGCCAAAAAAAAGGGAGAGACGAGGCATTGAGACCCTGTTTCTTTTCAAGTGAAGAGGGAGCAGGGCTCTTTTTGCTCCTTCATTCTATCTTCCCCACCAGACACACACAGAAAGCATGAGAGAGAGAGCTGGAGTGTCATAGAGAAAGGCAATGGGGTAGAGGTAGACGGCGGTGAGGTAGCGGCGAGGCTGGGTGGTGTCGTCCACATTACGGTGTCTAAACTAGCCAGGCTTGAGTTCTAATGGTGTGCGGGGTAGGGTTTTGAGTAGTTAAAGTTTTGAAACCCTCAGCGCCACCACCACAATCACCACCGGTGGTGGTCAGCTCTGAACTTGACGTTTAAAAAGTGAGACCGAGAGAGGGAGGAAGGAGGGGGATAGACATCAATAGCGCGCCTCAGAAGAACAACGAAAACGTTCCATGAATGAGGACTCATAACCAGAAGCAAGTGGGAGGAACGAGACTCGAACTTTGCTTAAAATCACCCAATTATCCCTTAAACCTGGTCCATTAAGGCGGGTGATTCTTGATTCTCAAACTATTAATTAATTTTTAAGAATTTTCTAATTTTGGTCATAGAAGTTTGATATTGTTCTTGAGTTGAATTTATGAAAATTTGAGTACCTATGGGAAGAACGAGATTTGATTGAGTGGGCTAAGATTATTTTTGCATGGAAATTGAGATGATTTTGAGGTTAATGTGTAGGTGGTGCTGCAATGAGGGAAATTGGGTATGTGTGTTGAACAGATAAATTTATGAAGTGTTGTTGATTGTGATTTTATCTTTGATTTCGATAAAGTAGTTAATGTTTAATTCTGATTGTGTTATTAACGAATGAGTTATGTTGATGTCATTGTCGCTCACAATTCGTGCTTTGTATCTTTTTTGCCTAGAACTCAAGCGAAGATCGGGGCATATGGATTCCGACTAGCTTAGTTCACCCGTTTTTCCATGACTAAGACCATGAATGTCGTTGAATCCCTAGTGTAGGTCTATGATTTGAACATTACGGGTATAGCAGAGACAGGTGGCGTGTAGAATTGTTGTCCAGGTTGATGAAGAATTCCCTTTTAAATTAATAAAGTTACATGTCAAAGTTATAAACACGATTCTAAGGTCCCTCCCTATTAGCTTTGAACGAATTTAGCAAACCTGAAAGCATTTGGTTGATTTGTAGATCCAAACTGCTGAATGCATTTAAGTGAAACTAATTATGAGTAACTTGTTACTGCTAGCTTTTGAGACAAGTTTTAAACATATTTTTATGTGAAACTGGATGGCTACTTGGTCGATAACTCGTTACAAGTTTTCCTTGCAAATTTGAACAATGTGTAAGTGCAACTGTTAACATGAGTAAGTTGCAACTGTTAATAAGGCTTGGTTAGCCTTCTTGAAAATGAATATATGGGAATTTTAATGTCAAGTGCATTTGAAAGTGAGTTCTCTTTGATGTATTTTGGGTTAGAAAAATAATGCTAATATAAAGGACTCGACCTCGGGACTAGACCTTAGTGCCCTAATTGGAGCAGAAATCCTAGTTGTTACTATCCTAACAAGGATAGGAGTTAGTTGACTTTAGGAGGCTGTAGGGATACAAAAACTCGTGAGTTGTGTCATACACCTGGCGAGAGCACTAACATATATCTAAACCCCAAAAATGATTTGATTAGCAGTTCCGAGTTGAAAACTTTGTGAGATTGATTTACTTTAATGCAAGGATTTGCAAAGTGTAGGAACTGTTTGAGAAAGGGTTTTTATCAATTTATAATGCAATTCTTTACAACGGAAAGCATTTTATATGAAATTTCTTAGCTTGGATAGAGCTTCATACTCTTTTGGTGTGCTATTTCTGTTTCTTACAAAAGAACTCAAGTGGTAGCTTTATGTGAAATTCTTTGATGATAAGTTGTATAATTGGGGGTCAAACTGCCTACCAAACTTAACAATTGGGATGACCCAAATGGAGATGTGATTTTGGCATGTTGTGTGCCTAATGTGTTAATAACAAATATAATTTCAGTGTTTTGGCTACTTATTTGTATTGTATGCAACTGTTTTATTTTTCTTGGGGTTGAGAATCATTAAATAAGCGTGTGCACATAAAATACCAAAGGGCATTATTCATGTTCAAGCAGGTTTCGACAACACTATTGTGTGGTAGCTCACCTCCTTTCTATTTCCCTTTTCCCCTACGTTCTTGAAAAGATAGGTAGAAGTCCTCAGTTTACGTAAATCGAGTTGGAACCTCCCTTTTTACTTTGAGAAAGAAGTCCTAGGTATGTATACCAGGATTCTTGAGTTGAATGATGTACTATGATATATTCGTAAGCTCTTAAACATATGTAAGTTAGTTACTATAGCTCATGTATTGCATATTTTGCTACCGTTGGTTAGATAGTTGTGAAACTTATCTTGATATTATTTAGTCACAGAGGATGTGATCATTGAAATTTTTTTAAATAAATAAACTATCAGTGTTTATTTACTAGATAATAAGAGAGGAGAATATAGTGGCAGATGGGATCATTGATATGTTTTGCGAACTTATTGCAATTTGTAATAATAACAGCTAATAAAGATCCCCTCCCTTGCCCATTTGTCACTTGTTGTGTTGATACAGTTCTACCACTTATTTGAAGTTCTTTAGTTTGGTGCCATTGTATTGAAATGGTAGATTGAGTACCATCAACAATTTAGGATAACCCGATAATGCAATCCAAAACATCTTGCGTAAATTAGACAAAACATTTGGAACACTGTCTTGACGCAAGCACAAGTTCTAACTTCTAAAATTGAGAGATCAAGTTGTCATTTAGTCATTTAATCACATGTAACTCTGTATGATAGCTGATGGGATCATTTGCTGCTTGTAGCTTACAGGTTCAAAGTATAAACTTTGTTGCCATTCATATGATGGCTTCACCAAAAGATCATGGTGTGGGAAAAAATAAAAGAAAATGGAAAGAAGAAGATGATGATGGACTCGTTGAAGTTCTTAAAGATCTAGTGAACGGTGGAATAGCGTTTAAAGATGATAAAGGGCTCAAACTAAGGTTTCTAATTATTAATGCAAAGAAAATTAAGGCCAAATTACCCGAATCAATTCTAAAAGCTTAGCCACATGCACCTTCTTAACTTTAGCACTTTAGAGGCATATATAATTTTGTACATGGCATGGTAGTTGGAGGCTGTGCAAGTAGATTTGGATGCGACCTAAACACAAAGTCAATAGTAGCTAAGAAAGAAGTTTGGAAAGCTTATGCGAAGGTAAGCTATGATTTGTGATTTATTAATTGCATAGGATAAAAGGTGAATATCTTATGTTGTTCTGTCGCTTGAAATCTGGAAATATCAACTTTGTTCAACCTAATTTTCTGAATTTTTTCCCTGTGATAGCTGCTTCCAAGTTTTATTTCTCTAGATGCACTTCCATCATATATTTATCAACCCTGTGGCAGTATTTTGAAGATGTTGTTGCTTGAATGTAGTACTGAAAATGCTGGTTCTATTTCTCTACTGCCAATATGCTCATTCTGCAGCATTCTGGACTGCTACAAACCTAGACTAAATTATTATTATTTGAGTAACCTAACTCTAGGTTGCATTTCCTTATTTATCATCATATATGGCCTTTGTCTATGTGTGATTTCTTCATTTATTGGTGTAAACACAAATTTTGCGCCTAAAATAAATTAGACAAGAAATTTAGAAACAAATTGAATTTTGTATTGATGTAATATGTGTAAGTACAATATCTGAATTTAATACAATGAAATAATCCTCTGATTCGATCTTCTAATGACTTAAGTACTCCGAGGACGTGATGCTTGATCTCGGATGAAGCAAATCAGCTGAAGAACTCTGAAGATTGTTCTTTATTTTGATCTGCAAGTGGCTAATTATAGTTTCTGAAGCTGTGCAAGTTTTGATCCTTCTTGCTTGGTAGCTGGATGCTCTTACTGTTTGAGCTCTAAATTCTGCAAATGCTGAATGTCCAGTGCAGTTGGCCAGATTAATCGACGTGAGAGCGAGGTTGCTTGATCTCGATCGATGAATTGGATAAAGAACTCTGAAATAGACTTCAATTTGAGGTTACTGAAGCTGTTGAACTAGCTGACTTTAATCCTTGTTGCTCGATAACTGGATGTTGTCTATTGTCTGATCTCTAGAGCTTGTAGGATGCTAAATGTTGAGCTTCTCCGAAAATGAGGGGGGAGAACCCCTATTTATAGGCTCGAAGGTTAGGGTTTGAGTTGGACGTTGGGCCTAGGCCCATATCTTAGTAATTATTCCCTTAATTTTAAAAGAGAAACAATTACTATTTTCTGCATTATCAATGACACGTGGCAGCTTTTAACTAACTGGATTTTAACCATATTTAATTTTGATCAAGCGGGTCTACCAAAGTCTACGTGACATATGGCAATTTGCGATTGGTCTTTTTTTTTTTACACATGGCATCATCCGATTTGTTGTAGAATTTTTGCCTTCTACAAATGCCCCCTCGAGAGTTAGTCGCATACACGAATTTGGAGTATGTGTTTTTTTGAAGCGGCTGAGTCTCGAACGCTTAGTTGATGCAAATGACCAAAAATTTTACGAGTAATTTTTTTTTATTCGCCAAGTATTTTTTTTTTTTTTTTGACTTGACACTTACCCATTTTTTTTTTTTTGGATTTAATAAATTAAACATCACCAAGGTGAGCCCAATTTGACAAACTTCTGAGAGAATCCGAGCCTAGGAAAATAAAGTCGGACCCAAGAAAACCCCCATTTTTACTCTTTTTTTTTCCCCTTTTTTAAGAGGAAAAAAAAGTGATTGGAAGCTTTTTTGTCTATGGACTGCACGCATGCTTCCTCTCTTTTTCCCATTTTTTTAAAAATTCTTCTTTTTTCTTTTTTTAACCCAAAAAAAAATGAATGGGAGCTTTGTTCTAGGAAGTGCATGCCTACCCTTTCCCCTGTTTTTTGTCCTTTTTTTCATATTGGTGATAATTTGAGTTGAGGATTTATGATAAAATTTTATCAACTATTATTGATAAAATTTATCAACAATTTTAAAGGATAGGATTTCAATGTTTGTATTTGAATGGGAATTGAAAACTAGTCACCAAAACCTGTATGGATACATTGTATCCGGCTCCATCCCTCATCACTCTCCTCCTCTTCATCTTGATCACCCGCTTGGGTCTTCAAGCCACCAGCCTCCGTTTTTGACATTTGAAATCTCTTGCTTTGGGTACTGATCAACTTCATGTCCAGCCAAGAGAAAACCAAATTCTTGACTTGGGTTCTTCCAATCTCTGGGGATTCTATGGGGTTGGAATTGTTATTATTTCTTTTTTTTTCAGCTTTTTTCTTTTCAGAATTTCTTGAGTCAGTCTCAGCGCAGCAGCCATGGTGTTCTTCAGGAAAGATAGAAAAGGGCGAGGAAGAAGAGTCTATGTCTTCCCGAAGCTGTGTTCCTTTTTTTTGAAATTTGGTGGCAAATTACCCCAAACTGTTGGTACCCTGAGACCAACACTCCATCATAATTTTCCATTTTTTTGTCCTCTTTTGTTGAGTTATCGAGCACATGCAGCTTCTTGATTTCGCTTTTTCACAAATTTTTTTTTGGTTTTCCTTTTTTTTCTTTTCGCCTTTTGATATTCCTTTTGCTTTTTTTTAGGCCCTTTTTTCGTAAGGCTTCTTTTTTTTGTAGTACCCCTTTTGTTAGAGAACTTTAACTAATACTTCCCTTTGTTTTTTTCTTTAGGAAGCTGCTGGATTGACTACTTCCCCTATTAGACCGCAAGTGAGGTCGACTTTTAAGACGAGAAATTGTTTCTCCCTATAGATTTGATTCTTTGCAGGAGACTCCCTCACTTGATCTAGTTGGAGTCGACTTGAATTTCTTCCTTTCAACCGTGACTCCTCCAATTAGATCGAAAAGTGAGATCGACTTTTAAGACAAGGAATCATTTCTCTCTGTAGATTCGATTCTTCGCAGAAGACTCCCTCACTTAATCTAGTTAGGGTCGACTTGAATTTCTTCCTTCCAGCTGCGACTCCTCCGATTAGATCGCAAAGTGAGGTCGACTTTTAAGACGAGGAATCGTTTCTCCCCGTAGATTCGATTCTTTGCAGGAGACTCCCTCACTTAATCTAATTGGGGTCGACTTGAATTTCTCTCTTCCTAGCCGCGACTCCTCTAATTAGATTGGAAAGTGAGATCGACTTTTAAGATGAGGAATCGTTTCTCTCCGTAGATTTGATTCTTCGCAGGAGACTCTCTCACTTAATCTAATTAGTGCTGACTTGCATTTCTTCCATCAGATTTGCGAAGGCATGACTTTCTCCACTCCGATAGTGAAGGAAAAACTTCTCTGGTCAGATAGCAAGGACATTACCCATCGGATCAGACAGCAAAGACATTCAGATAATGAAGGTGTGCCTCATCTAATCAGATAGTCAAGACATGTTCTTCTAATCAGAAAGTGAAGGTTTGACTCCTTCATTCAGACAACAAAGGTTTGACTCCTACAATCAGAGAGCGAAGGCATTTAGACTTCTCCAATTAGACGGCAAAGAGTTGACTTCTTCATTAGACAGCAAAGGTGTCTCTTCCGATCAGAAAGAAAGTCTTGGCTCATCTGATCAGGCTGCAAATGCAACTATTCCAATCAAAAAGTAACAGCTTGGCTCATTCGATCAAACATATGAGGCATAAGTTGTCCAATAAGACAATATAAGTGACTCATCCGATCAGATAGTCCAGACTTGGTCTCTTCTATCAGATAGTGAAGGCGACTCTCCCGATCAGAAAGTAAAGGCTTGGCGCATCTGCTCAGACAGCAAAGGTGACTCATCCGATCAGATAGTACATAGTTGGCCTCTCCTATCGGACAGCAAAGGCGGCTCTTCTTATCAGAAAGAAAAGGCTTAGCTCATCTGATCAGACAGCAAACGCAACTATCCGATCAGAAAGCAACATCTTGGCTCCTTAGATCAGACAGATAAGGCATGACTCGTCCAATTAGACAGCAAAAGTGACCAGACAGTGCAGACTTGGCCTTTTCTATTAGACAGCGAAGGCAACTCTTCTTATTAGAAAGAGAAGGCTTTGGTCATCTGATCAGATAGCGAACACAACTATCCCGATCAGAAAGCAACATCTTGGCTCCTTAGATCAAACAGATAAGGCATAACTCGTCCAATCAAATAGTGAATGTGATTTCTCCAATTAGAAAGTGCAGACTTGACTTCTTCGAATAGACAAAGGCTTGACTTTTCAGGTCAGACAGGAAAGACATGGCTCTTCCGATCAGACACCGAAAGCTTGACTTTACACATTGTCAGTGCCTGACTTCAAGGGCAAGTCTACCAATTTAAAAGAAGAGGCCTATATCGCTAATGTGAAGGAGGATGCAACCTTACTACCGCCCCCAACTTGAAGGTGTTCTAAAAGTTTGTAACAAGTTGGTGACTGCTTGAAACCTATTTATATGATTTAAAAATGTGCTTAGTGACTTAGGAGTCAACAAGTTTAACAAAATAACTTGATGGTCTTTTACTTTCATGGCTGAGCATCTTGGACTTGATGACTTGTGAGTCTTTAAGCTTGATAACTTGGAGCTTAGAGCTTTCTTGATTTTGAAGTCTAAAGCTTTGATGACTTAGTAGTCTTTTAATTTCGATGTCATGAGAGACTTGAACTTTGGTGATTTGAGAATCCACTTGGTGACTTGGGAGCCAATACTTTCACTGACTTAGGAGTCTTGAAGAAATAGTTTCGAAGTCTTAAAAAAATCGACTTCGAAGTCTTCAAGATTTATGACTTGGGAGTCTTTGCGATTTGATGACTCAGAAGTCTTGCATTTTACCGACTTGATAGTCTGTTTCTTTGGTGTCTTTGACTTTGAAGACTTAAGAATCTATTACATCAATGATTTGAGAGTCTGTAAGATTGACTTAAAAGTCTTCAAAAACATGAAAGTCAGCAACTTTGTTTGACTTGTGAGTCTACAACTTAAATGACTTAAGAATCTTTAAGTTTTATTTGAAAGCTTATGTCATTGATGACTTGAGAGTCTACGATGCTGACTATTTGAGAGTCGTTGAATTCATTTCAAAGTTTACAATTTTATCGACTTGATAGTCTTCAGGCGACTTAGAAGTCTTTGATTTTGATGGCTTAAGCATCATGTGGGTGACTTGATAGTCTGCGCTGACTTGAGAGTCTAGAAGTTTGAACTTGGAAGTCTTAAGGGTGACTTGAGAGTCAAAATTATTTTGTAACTTGATAGTCTTGCGGAGCGACGTGACAGTCTTGTGAAGTGACTTGAAAGTCTTCATCAAGCATATAGATACGTTTACTTAGAAGTCTTGGAGTTTGTTGACTTGGAAGTTTCATATAATTAATTTGAAAATCTTCAAATGTCACAAATTACAAGTTTACAAAATTTGATGACTTAGGAGTCTTAAATTTGTATGACTTGATAGTCTCTTACTTTGCTGACTTAGGAGTCTAAAACTTTGGACTTGGAAGTCTTAAGGGTGACTTGAGAGTTTACGATGTTGATGACTTGAGAGTCATTGCATTCACTTCAAATTTTGTAATTTTGTTGACTTGATAGTCTAATATAAGTAACGTGAAAATCTTCAAATATAGCAACTTGGGGGCTTACGGAATTTGACGACTTGGTAGTCTTGAATGTGAATGGCTTGATAATTGCTTACTTTACTGACTTAGGAGTCTGAAAATTTGACGACTTGGTAGTTTGTGAGAGTTTATCAACTTGGTAGTTTGTGAGAGTTTGACGATTTAGGAGTCTACGAAATTTGATAACTTAGAAGTCTCAAAAGTTTGACTTGGATGTCTTAGAGTTTATCAACTCAGAAGCTATAAGTGCTGACTTAGAAGTCTTAGAGTTTGGTGACATGGGAGTCTGCTAGTATTGACTTAGAAGTATGCTAGTATTGACTTAGAAGTCTGAGAGTTTTGTGACTTGGGAGTCTTCGACATTTGATAACTTTGAATGTAGGATTGACTTTAGAGTCCCGCATGTATGACTTCAGAGTCAGAAAGTTCGATGACATAGGTGTCTGTAGAGGCTAACTTAGAAGTCTTAGAGTTTAGATGACTTAAAAGTCTAACATGAGTGACTTGAGACCATTGGAGTCTCTACAAGGAGTGACTTGAAAGTCTATAAGTTCTTTGATAACTTAGGAGTTTACAGAGGTTGACTTGAAAATCTGCCCTCTAAAGGACAATTTTCAAGTATACTTTTGCTGAAGCATTTTTAACACGATTAGATGATTAATCAGATTCTTCAGTATCTTGTTCATCTAATATAATTTTTCCTTCTTTCATAAGTTGCAGGACTTGTCTTCTGAATGCTTTGCACTTCTCTATTAGATGACTGATGATCCTGTGATACTTGCAATATTTGGGATGATTAGTTCTTCTAATTTCTTCAGGACAACTTGACTCTGGGAGTTCTATAGGTCCTTTCTCAAGAAGTTTGTCAAGCATTTCTGGCGCATCAGACCCAGAATAAGGACATTCTTCCTCTTCAAAGTCTCTAAGCACAGAGCTTTCATTTCTTGATGATGCCGCTGATTTATCATCATTGAGCTATCTTCCGTAGTAGACAATTGTAAGCTCTATATCATGAGCTCGTGTTGCTAATTCTTGGAATGTTTTGGGCTTGTTCACTTGTAAAGCATAAAGCATATTCCAATCCATCCCTTGGGCACACATCTTGACAGCTGAAGACTCAAACAAATAGTCTTCACACTTCAGAGAGAGAGCATGCTAACGGTTAATGTAATCGATGACTGGCTCGTTGTTACATTGCCTTGTGTTAGTCAACTCCATTATACTAACTACACGGCGTGCGCTATAGAAGCGATTCAAGAACTCACTTTTCATTAATTGCCCCCAGCTATCAATGGACTCAGAGGCAAGGTCTGTATACCAGTCAAATACAATTCCTTTAAGGGATCGCACGAACTGTTTCACCAATCGATCACCTTCAGTGCTAGCGTTGCTGCAGGTTTCGATGAAGTGGGTGATGTGCTGCTTGGGGTTACCCTTACCATCAAATTGGTTGAATTTAAGGGGCTGGTAACTATGGGGCATACGAAGGACATAAGTCCTTTTCGTATAAGGCTTTGTGTACAAATGCATCTTGCGAGGTCCTCCGCCCAATTGAGCCTTAACAGCATTCGTAATTAGGCTTTGAATTTGTTCAATAGACATCGATTCCAATAAGGATTCCTTCTTTTTTATGCGTTCATCATTAGAGTCTTCACTGCGATTAGACTCCTTATCAGACTCTTTGCCATTCGAGCCTGTGCTAGAGGACTCCTTGTCAGACTCTTCACCATCTGAGCCTTTGCTAGAGGATTCGAATAGTCGCTTTTCCAACTTTTTCATCAGAGTAGCAATCTGCTCACTTTGATGCTTGATTTGAGCGTCTTTCTCTAGACTCTACTTAGCGAGCCTCTCTAACGTTGCTTTCATATTTGCGAGTTGTTCTTCTACATTGGTCGCCTCTATCACCATGACTGGCATAGTGATAGAATCTGAGGATTCGGTCTCCGATTGAGCAACTAACTCTCTTGAAGATGCCTGTGAGGAGTCACTGCTAGCATAGCCTTGATCTTCTACACCGAAAGGTTGGAAGGTGGGGTTGGCCTGAGTTTGGAGCTCGTCCATCCCTTGAGGAATTGTTTGATGCATTTTGAAGCCAGCAACAGATCTTTGCTTCAAAGGATGCGAAGTGATTTTGTTGACTCCTTTAGGCAGATTGGAGTCAAGGCTTGGGGTCTTATGAGACTACGACGGGGAAGTCCCAACTGATTGTTTTATGGCAATCGCAGCAGTAAATTTTACCATACTTCTAGTCATAACTCCGGTAGATGTGACACTGGCGATTGTCAATCCTTGAGATATGGATCGGATAGCTTTCTTTAAAGGTTGAGGGATGGCGGTCTTAGGGGCCATGTTATCTTTGAAGGAGTGCAGAGTTTGTATTTTGAAGAAATAGATGAGAAGCAGAGAGGTCTCACCGAGCGTGCCAAATTTACAAACACAAATTTCGCACCTAAAATAAATTAGACAAGAAATTCAGAAACAAATTGAATTTTGTATTGATGTAATATGTGTAGGTATAATCTCTGAATTTAATACAATGAAATAATCCTCTGATTCGATCTCCTAATGACTTGAGTATTCCGAGGGCATGATGCTTGATCTCGAATGATGCAAATCAGCTAAAGAACTCTGAAGACTGTTCTTTATTTTGATTTGCAAGTGGCTGATTGTAGTTTCTGAAACTCTGCAAGTTTTGATCCTTCTCGCTTGGTAGCTGAATGCTCGTTGCTGTCTGAGCTCTAAATTCAGCAAAGTTGGCTAGATTAATCAATGCAAGGGTAAGGTTGCTTGATCTCGATCGATGAACTGGATGAAGAATTCTGAAACGGACTTCAATTTGAGGTTGCAGAAGCTGTCGAACTAGCTGACTTTGATCCTTGTTGCCTGATAGCTGGATGTTGTCTGTTGTTTGAGCTCTGGAGCTTGCAGGATGCTAAATATTGAGCTCCTTCGAAAATGAGGGGGGAGAACCCCCATTTATAGGCTCGAAGGTTAGGGTTTGAGTTGGACGTTGGGCCTAGGCCCATATCTTAGTAATTATTCCCTTAATTTTAAAAGAGAAACAATTACTATTTTCTACATCATCAATGACACGTGGCAGCTTTTAACTAACTAGATTTTAACCATATTTAATTTTGACCAAGCGAGTCCACCAAAGTCTACTTGACACATGGCAATTTATGATTGGTCATTTTTTTTACAGGTGGTATTATCCGATTTGTCGTGGAATTTTTGCCTTCTAGAATTGGTTCATTGCTTCTCTTGCTTGATAATCTCATTGATTGTTTCTAACTAGAAGCACACAAAAATGATGAATAGTGCCTGCCTGCTAGGGGTTTCAAATTTTTGATCTTTTTAATGTTTTTAATGGCTCTTTTTACTGGTTCTATTCTGATATTAGCTTTATTTAATATTTCATGATGCAGAATCACCCTAAAACTAATGATTGAAGAGGCAAACCGTGCCTTTATTTTGAGGATTTGAGCATAATCTTTGGAAAAGATCATGTTTCAGGGAAAGATGCTCAAGGCCCTAAAGAAATGGAAGATGACGTGAATCCAGAAGAAGAAAATGAAGAGTCAAGTAAGAAAGACGAACCTAAATCCTCATCTACTCAAGAGCCTTTTGGGGTTGAGACAAGTTCTGGGAAGTCTAGGAACTTAGGAAAATGGATCAAAGCCTATGATGGCTTAGTTAAGGGCCGATCAGAAATTGCTTATATTCTTTGGAGAGAGATATAGGCTACTAGTAGCAAGATAAATTGAGCCATCGACTTCAATTAAAAGGAATAGCCATTAGCATTACACCCAAAGGCGAAGCTCTGTTGAGCCAAGGGGGGTTGTGCCTCCGCCGTTGCCCCCCCCCCCAAAAAAAGACGAATATGGCTTTTGGCCAAAGAAACCAGTCATCTGCTGTAGCTCAGACGGTAGGGGTGGACTTATCATGCGCTATGATCCATGTTCGATTCTTGTAGCTCTGAGTTGGGCAGCTATAAGTTTTGCATGCCAGACGGTAAGCATATGCTCTAAGTTTTTGTTTGCATTTTTTCATTATTAAATTTCATTTATTGAGACATTCTTCAAAATAGTTTTTTAAAAAATTTTAACTTGCTTCTTTATCTCTCTTTCTAATCACTTGAAATTTAAAAGTAATCCTCATTAGGTTCACTCATTCAATTTATAATTCATATCTTTTTTTAAAAAAAGGTCTAAAAGAAGCCCAAGAGCTCAAGAACTAACATATAAAGAAAGACAAAATAATCAAATACATAGCCCAATATATTAAGGGTCCAATATTGTGGTTAATGTCATTAACAGATCAAAAGTGAATACTTTAATGGCCAATCCTATTCATGTAATTTTAGTTGAACAACTTGTATAATATATAACTTCAATTTTTTCAATACTGTGTTTGATTATCATGTTTATTGGAAACCAAAAAAACAAGGAAAAAAAACCTTTTAGGGAGTTAAGCATATGAAACATTTTTTAAAATTTCCCTTTTCCTTTATTTGTTAACTAAAAAAAACATATTAGCATATATTTCTAGATTTTCTTAGGAGGAGGACACTCATAAATATATATTTGTAAGATCTCCAACATGTGTATATATGTTTTCTTTTTTAATATTAGCATACATGTAAAAAGTCTAATGTCTATAGTATGGAGAATCATAAAGTACAAAATTCTGCATTTTAATTATGACATCCTTTGTACTATTAGCCCATTTATCCCTTGTATTATTGCCTCCTTGAGCTCCTCTAAAATAGAGATCTAGTGAGTGATCATACTTTAAGATGCCATCTTTTCGTAACGATTAAAGAGTTTGCAACGGTTGTTGTTCCCTAACCCTTATTAGCACAATTCATGATATTTGGTGAGCCAAAATGAGAATTATTATAAGTAGTTTATGGTTTGAAACCCACTGATGTGCTTTTTAAGTGGTTCTATATGCATATGACCTTAAAAACTTGCATTATGTTTGTTTTTTTTTCCTTTTTTCATCATTCTAAATACCTCAAACAAAATAAATACCAAATTTACGCCAATATAATGTGGCACATTGAGATGAAAAATATCACCATAAACATAGGAGTTTTAAGGATAAAATTAAAATGAACCAATCATATCGAGTTGGCGTATCTTCGATGTACTTTTATTGGTGCAAATATGATTTTTGTTTCCTTTTAATTGAGGTGTATTTGAAACAATCCCATAAAATATCTGACATTAAAAAAAAGTAACATTCACTAAAAATTTTGATATTTAACTCATATAAATATGATAAATTATTAAAATCCTAATTTTTTTATTATTTATCAACATTTAATGAACCATGTGTTTTATACATAAGTAGTAAGTTGTCCAATCTATCAAACTCCTATGCATGAGAGTGCAACAAGTATTGGCCGGGGGGGCTAGGCCCACAATATGTACCTAGACTTAGGGTTGGTTGTGCCCCACCAAATCTCCCATAAACAGCAAAAATATGAACAATAGAATTTGATCAAGCATCTCCTATTTAACAATGGCACTTAAAATCAATTAAGTTATACATTGTTGGTATATGCTTTTTTTTTCCTTGAAATGATAAGTAATACAATGATTAAGCAGTCCTTTTCTCAAGGGTTCTACATATGTTATCCTCAGTGAAAGGTAGAAAGAAAGAAGGGATAAGGAATAGAGAACCACAAAATAAATGAAGAAATAGAAAGGCCAAATTTGGCCAACTAATCGATTGCTTGATTCCCTTCTTTAAAAATGTGTTAGATGAATGCTTGGATGTAAGAGTTGAGGTAAAGTTTTGTGTCTTCAATAGAGTTTAAATCTCCCATGGAATACGCATTCTCCCTTTAAGGCTTTGATAAGCACCTAATTATCTCCATCAAGAACAAGTGAATGACATCCTGATTGAACTGCTGCACATACACCATTACGCATTGTTGTTGCTTCTGCTACTATGTACTACTAAGGCTGATCTTAATTGATAACCTCCCATTGCTAAATAAGAAGATTTGGATGCATCGAAGTTGATTTTGATGAATCCTTTTGGTTGTTTGGCCAAGCTAACAAAAGATGAGGGCTTAGGACTCGGATGAGAATGAGAATGATGGTGACATGAAGATGATCCGTCCAAATTGAATCTTTTCCTAGCTCTCTATTCAGTCCAATATTTTTTGGCTTGAATAATTGCTCTTATAGAATTATAAATTTTGTTTTTAAAAACCACATCATTACTACTCTTCCAGATAGTCCATAGAAGATAAATAATGCGGTTGACCTATTTGGGGTTATGTTTGGGTTCTAGCAAAATTTAAAAGATCAAAGATTGATATAATTCCAAGTTTTGAAATATTCAAGTCAACCTATTTGTGCTGATATGCCCAGTCCCAAGTACCCTTGGTTATGAAATATTAGATAAAGAGATCGTTTGTATATTCTAATTCAGGATGACAGACATGGCAAATTTGGCCTAAATTCAATCCCCTCTTGAGCAAGTTGGCACGAGTAGCTAAAGCATTGTGAGAAAGCTACCAAAGAAAACTTTTTAGCTTAGGCATGATATCAAGTTTCCAAATCCAAGCAAATTCCCAAGGATTTTGAATATGTAATGGAATATCATATGTTTTTCATGTCATAGATTTAGTGGTAAAAGAACCACTTCCTGACAAAGCCCAACAAAAGGAGTCTTTAATATTATGAAAGGGAATAGAAATACTCTTAATTAAATTCCAGATATCATTTGGCAAAAAAGAATTGAGCAAATGAAAATTCTAGCATCAATCCTTGGGACATCATGCTAGCTCTTCCAGATGAAGCATCTCAAGAATGTTATCCTATCCACATCAATTATCATACCAGAACCTAATGGAATACCCATTCCCAACTTTCCAATGAATTCCTTGATGAAAAAGCTCTCGATTTTGAAGTAAGCACTTCCATATCCAAGAATCATTAGATTCATAAGTATAAGTAAAGAAGTCTGAAGCCAAAGGATATTTGGCACGCATAGCTTTAGTCCAAAAATTATTCGACTCAGTAAGGTATTTCTAAGAAATTAAGTTAAAAGAATGCTTTATTGACGCTATCAATTTTGCGAAGTCCAAGTCCAGCTAACTTTTTTGGGTGACAGACTTTATCCCAGGACACCACAGGGAGACCTTTTTCTGCATTTGATTTTTTCCAAAAGAAATATTGATTAAGTCTATCGAGATTATTGGATGTAAATTTAGGCAATTTAAAACATTGCATTGTGTGACTAGGAAGAGACTCAAGATTAGACTGAATTAGAACCACTCTACCTGCTTTGGGGATGGAGCCACCGTTCTAATTTTCTAACTTACAATCTACTTATAAACTAGATCTGAAAACAAAGTGGGTGAGGCCTTCCCTTTAGGGCAACCAATGCACTTGCCCAAAGATTCTTGATGATGTATATTAAACACTGCTGCTGCAAATGATTTGGCCACTAAAATAGCATTTTTAGAGAAGACAAGTACCAATTTCTGAAAATTAATAAGTTATCTAGATTGACTACAAAACTGAGAAAGTACAGAATGAAACTTGCGATAGGTTTCTAGGCAAAATTTGTTCATCCAATTAAGCTCCCCAGGGGACAGTATCATGGTTTTGAGCAAATATTTTAATATGATATTTTGGTGTTAACAGATTGGAATTTCATAATCTAGTCTTAGATAAGTTTTCCAATCGGTGTCTATAGATTACCATATCTTTAAACAAGTACCCCCTAGGGATATACGTGATTACATTTAAGAAGGGCAACTTGACCAAGGATATCAATTTTGTCCTATATAATATACATTTATACACTCCATTCCATATGAATGCATCAACCCATTCATTCCCCATGCCACCCCACCAAAAAAAAAAAAAAAAACCAAAAAAACCATTTGTTCTTGTCTTACGTCTATCCTACCATGAAGTCGATCTTATTAATCATGACCTATCTACTTGTGGGAAAAAAAGGTTCCTTAGGGTAGAGCCTATACTAAGTATCAGGGGTGCATACAACTTGTTTGGTTACTTCGAATCACGTCAAAAAATTTCAATTACATTTAGGCAGATTTTCAAATTTGGGAAACATGTATAAAATTCTTCACATTCTGATTCTAATATAAATTCATGCTGAAAAAGAAACTAAGAATTTAGGAACTATTAATGTTCCTGAAGTTTACTGTTAAGTATTTAGAATAATCCAAATCTTTTTTAATTTTAAAAGTCAAAATCCTAACTAGACTATACCATATAGACCATATGACACTGTGTTTAATACTTCATCTAAGCAAAAATTGACAGAAGGGTAGCCTATGTTATTGGAAAACAATTTAAAGCCCCTCCCTTTTGAAAAATTCCAGCATCATACCTTAATTTATACGAAAACTTATAGCAGGGCCCATTTTCGGTGAATGGAGTTGCCTGAGAGGTGAAGTTACCAACATGCCCTTTAATAAAACCGCTAAACTGTCAGTGAAAAAATAAAAGCAATTTTCTTTTTTTAGAAATCTGTAATATCTTGGATTCTTAATCTGGGGCTAACTGTCTGTATTAATATTTATATTGATGGTGCTCTATTTAATTGGCCATGTTAGACTATTTAATTGCGTACTAATTAGGTGTAATATGTATATGAAGTAATTTACACAATTACAAGAAATTAGTGAGTTTGTTAAAAATTAATTCGAGGCATAATATGCAAAATTAGCAAGTCGTGTGAGGACATTTGGAGTTGAGATTAAGTTCAGTCAGATGATTTAGGACCGGACTTGGTTTAATAAGTGAGACTAAACAACACAAAAAAAAGGGGAAAGGGAACAAAAAGAGGGTGGAGACCCCGTTTCTTTAGGGAAAAAACAGGAAGCAGGGGAGGGGTTCTGCTACCCGTGTCCTTGCAATCCCCCAAACCTGGTGAAACCAGAAGAGAGAGAGGAGGAGAAGGAGAGAGATGTAGGTGGGGGCGGTGGCCGCACCACAGTAGCGACGGGAAGCCGTCCGATCCACACAATCGCTGTAGCCATGAACCTAAGAACAGAGAGGGAGAAGCTGAGAGTCTAAGAAAGGGCAAATCAGAAGGGAGGATAGCAGCAGCCGGTTCGTCGCTGGCGAGCAGAGAGAAAGAGGAAGCAGCTCAGGTAGAGCGTGAAAGACCAAGCCTTGGGCCAAACCCTAACCACCGGGACCAACACCAGCACCACCATGACCAACACCAGTACCACTACGGCCTGCATGCGTGGGATGCGAATTCAGCCCGAAAATTTGTCTAATTAGCCCAGGACTTGGATCCTTAGATTGCAGTCGAGGTGGGTGTTCCCAATTCCTCCAAATTACTAGTAATTTCAAATGTTTTGCAGTCTCTTACATTGGATCGTTATAGCTTCGAATTTTAGCAGATAATATGAGATTGGGGTTGACTCTGAATCTATTGTAATGTCGACTTTATTCTGATTTTTGTGAATTGCATGTGACTTTGAGGAGCAACAAAGTGCTTCATTGTGTAAAATGGGTGAGTGTTATGTGGAACCAAAATCGAGTTTGATAGTTTGGATGAATTCGAGGTGAAACTGATGATTGAAATTGAGGATTTTGTGGACAGTGTTGTGTGAGGGGGGAGAAAGTTTGTGAATTGCATAGTAAATGTGATATTAGGTAGATTCTATTGAAACTGTTTCTGCTAAGTGAAACGAATGTGCTAATTGCTAGCCTTTGCCCTTTTAAGTTAATGTAACTATATAACACAAACAATTTACAAATTTGAGAAGTATTGAAAGGTTCATTTAAAAGATTATCTACATGATTTTAGATGCTCCTAGTTGGTTATTAGTTCACCTACTTTAATTGTTGAAACTTCTTGCAATATGGATAACCCATAACCGCTGAACGATTCACCTGAATGGTTCAGTTGAATGGTTCAATGGGTTTAAGGAAGTGAAAAGAAAACGTGAATTGAGCATGATGATATTTTAAGGACATAAGTTGTTTTAAACTCCCCCCTTTTGCATATGGAAGGTTGCAATGAACTTTAAAGGCAACTGAAGTGTCTAATTGCTAAACCTAGTTACGATTTAAATGTTGGTAGACTATTTAAATGTTGAACTTGGAGTTAACAAGCTCGATGAATTTAAAAGGATTTTCCTTACTTGAAAGTTAAGGACCATGAACTGATAGTACAGTTATGGAATTATTCTGGTTAAACGAGCATAATTCTAATCATGTGAGCAAATTATTGAAATGAAAGGCATGCATTGCTAAGTTTATAAGTGGTTTGCTTGACATGCCTAGTGTTTTGAACATGTGTCTAACTGTGAACATTAGACCATTCATTTAATAAGGGTGAGTTGTGATTATATGCTGTAAAACCTTTTCATTACCTAATTGATACTCCACATGAATGCATGGAGCTTTGTGTTGTGAAACGACTGTTGCATCTAAAATGTAAAGAATTAAGATATTTATGTGTGAGTGCAGCTGTTATCTTCCAAAATGGATTTCAATGTCACATTTCTTGATGAGTGAATGATCATATGGCCATTAGCTCGTTGCAAGCATATTTTACCAAGTAAGTGGTTTTATGCTTTTAAATCAATGTGAAATCACTAAAGCTTCTAGCCTCTTAAGAATGAGAATGTCATTGTTTGTGATACAATGAAAGTTTTAATGCAAGTGCATTTCATGTGAGATGCATCTAAAATGTTTTGGGCTAGGAGAATAGTGCTAAATGCTCAGATGAATTATTAGGGAATAGTTTTGATTTGGGGGAACCCTAATGCCTAGAGAGGTAGGCCCAGAAGTGGGAACTCTAGAAGATCCTAAAGAGGGTAATGATCCACTAATTTCCCTAGGGATAACACGAAATGTGAGTGACGATCTCACCGGCATGATGGAATGTGAGTGACGGGCTCGCCCGTACCAAGCACAAATATGTGAATTCGATGCCTTATGACAATGATTTTGTACGTATTATGCGATGTAAATGCCTCATTCGAGGATGAGGTTAGCGTAAATATCTGAAAAGGGTGCACATCGTCTTGAAAATAGCTTTTATTGAGTTCCAAACGATTTTCAGATAATACCGACTACTTTATAAATGCTTGCCTCAGTTTAAGTAATGGTCCTTCCCTTTATGTGTTAATTCCAATCTGGTATAGACTAAGTGCTTTAATTGAACTTCTTGATAATAGGTGTTTATGTATAGACTAAGTGCTCTACTGTTCTGTATACCTGAAATTATGCATGAGTCAGTTTGCTTTCAAGTCTGGTATGCCTGCTATGTGATGTTAAGTAAGTGCCCGTCACTAAACTACAAGAAATATAGTTTAGGGTAGTCAATAACTCTTGTGCATGGAATAGAAGGAGATTAGGAATATCTTTGAATCTTGAAGGTTATTAAGGTAATAATGAATATTGGAGACCTTATGTGATTATTATATGATATCAAATATCCAATGTGTGTGACTGCTACTTAAAAGTATTACGTGCAATGGCTTTGTTTTTCTTAGGGGTTGAGGATCACTCACTGAGTGTGTAGTAGCTTATCCCCTCTCTATTTCCCCTTTTCCTAGGTTTTCAATGTGATAAGCAGAAGCTAACTTACGTATGCCCAGTTGAAGTCTTCCCCTTGCTTTGAAAAAGGGTTTTGTGTACATATATGTAGCTTTATGAGGGTAATGATGTAATATGATGTATCCCTAGATTTCTAATTACACGTAAATAAGGTACATTGCTTCATGTATCGCATATTGAATAACAGGCGCTCTGAATGGCCATGTGGGCCGTCCATCTGAATATTAGGTTGTTTGTTTTAGTTGGAGTTAGTTATTTTTGGGATGTAAACTCCAACGCTCTGGATGTATGATCTGTTGAGTTATATCTTTTATTTTCTTCTTATTGTTGAACTTTATTATTTGGTTACTCCAGGCGTGTCGCCCATAGAGTTGTGGACTCCGGTGTGTAGCCGTTGAGCTTGTTTTGGTATTCTTTTATGCTTTTATTCCTCGCAGGGACATAATGCAAGACTTTAAGCCTAGGAAATGACCAGTTTATAGGTGAAACTTTGTCCGTTTCGCTCCAGGTTTTAAGAAATTACTAGTGCTTCTAGCTTTAGGGGTAGGGGTGTTACAAAATCTACAATACAAAAGGTAGACTAGTTAACCTAACAAAAAGTAAAATTAACCCTTCTCCTCCCCCTATTTTGCCCTCTGTATCTCCTGATCATTCGACCTCATTGTAATCACCATTATTGCTCACGAATGGGTTTAAAGATCTTGATGTTATAGTGAATTTCTTCAAAAAATATTTAAAATGGTAAGTGTCTCTACTCTTTCCATCTCACCATTCTCATGTGTTGGTTGTGCCTTCGAATTTTAGGGTTCTTGGGTGGGTGATTTTTGGTAAATTTTGATTTTCGACCACAAATATGTGTTATGTGTTGTGTCTTAGGTCATTTAGTGTAAATGAATGATTTATTTTTCATGTACTGCAGTAGAACTTCCATTTGGACAATTTCTAGGGCTTTGTGTTTTCAAGCCTATATCTTGGTAATTTTGTGGATACTTGTTTTGAATTTGCTAAAGGGTTGTGAATAAATACTTTTGAGACTTGAAGTAAGGAATTTTGGTTTTAGTCACAAAAAATTTAGGGTTTTAGTTGAAGATGTGTCTCTACTCTCTGTTTTATTATTATCATAGTCCATTTGATATGTGTTTTGATTTTTGGCCGTGTGGGACTGTAACTTGGGGCTTGTTATTGTTCATGTGCATGTGGGATGGTGGTGCATGTCTGTGGTTTATGTTTGACATCATACAGGAGTGTAGAAAACCTAAGTTTGTTCTCTATTTTAATATTGTCTTCTGTGCTCTCTGATTTCTATGCCAAATAGGGTGGAAAATCATGTGGGATGGTGGTGCATGTCTGTGGTTTATGTTTGACATCATACAGGAGTGTAGAAAACCTAAGTTTGTTCTCTATTTTAATATTGTTTTCTGTGCTCTCTGATTTCTATGCCAAATAGGGTGGAAAATCCATTGTAGTTCATTACAAGGATAGGATGGTATATATTAATGATATTAATTTAGACCAATATCGCGGAGTTGACTGGTATAGTGATGTTAGAAGTTTGGGTAGTCAAGTTGGGTTTGTTTTCCCAAAATTTGCTGGGTTTTAATGGCATCCACCAAATAAAGAGAATCAAAGGTGGCCTTTAGATTGTGATGGTGATTGGCATAGGCTTGTTAGTTATTGGGAGGGGAAGAAACACAAATGCATTCCTACATACTTGATTCACTTGAAAAAGGCTTCAAATATTCAACTCACAGTAGCAACCATTGATAGGAGTAAGGATAATGGAGGAGTCTCCTAGCCTGAGACTGAATTAAGCCTTGGGGCTACTACAAATTACACAAACAATCTAATAATCAACCCATCTTCTCAACCTATGACTTCAATCTTACAAATCACATCTGGCAACCGTTTCTACATATCATCATCACACCAATCTACACCAGACTCTCCTAAGCCTAGGACAAGGTCCTCTAAAACATCACCCACCACTTCCCAACCTACACCTAACTCTCCTATGTCTTGTAGGCCTAGGATAAGATCACAGACCTCAGAAGCAAACAAAGCCTACCCAAAAGAGCCTACTCCACAAGCAAGTCGAACATCCTCTTCTAGGGCTAAGCAAATGGAGCATCCCCAAAAAAGCCTACTCCATAAGTAAGCCCAACCTCCTCTTTTAGGCCTAGGAGAAGATTCATCTCCCAAGGGTATCTCTTATATGTTATCAATTGAGGCCCCTGCTCTACCAAGAACCCCTAGAAGTAGGTCAACACAATCTAAGAATACATCCCAAACCCCCTGTCTCCCCAGTTTCAATGGTATGCTTGGACCTATCAGCCCTTAACCTTACTAAACTTGGTAATTTCGATGTGAACACATTAGCAAAAGAGTCTAAACCCCATATTGATATGTTGGCTAACTGTGTTAGGGAAATGCAAGATGAGAGGAAATAATGAGAGAGATGAAATGAGTGATGATGATAGTGAGGATGTTAATTTCAATGAGGCTGAGCAGGTGCTTGTTAAGAAATATGATGACACTTCTCTTGATGAAGAAAGCTTCAGCTCTGATGAGGCACTTGATGAGATGGAATTGGAGTTTGATACTGAGTCTAGAAAGGGTTTTAAGGGAGAGATAATTCATAGCGAGGGTGACAACAATCTGGTTGTGAAGAAAATGAGCGGGGTGTTCAACAAAGGTATTCAATGGAGTAGGAAAGTGTAAGTTTAGCACCGGGGCACATATCTGCAAGCAGGATATGTTACAAGTGATTAAGGACCTTTGGATTCAAGGAGTGTTTCATCTACAAAAGATAAAAAATGAGAAGACAAGGTACACACAGAAATGTGCATATCTTAGGTGTAATTGGAGGATCAAGTGCAATGTTCTTATTGATAGACATGAAGACAATCATAGGGAAACATTCTTGTCCTAGGCCAGAACAAAATAGGATGGCAACCTCAAGATGGATAGTGAACCATTTACTGTAACTGTTTAGAGGTAGTCCAAAGATGAAAGTACTAGGGATGCAGGAGTATATTATAAAGAAGTTTGGCATTCGAGTCCCTAACTACACTTATTAGAAGGCTATGAGAACAATGATGGAGATTATTAAAGGCAAACATGAAGAGGGCTATAGGATGTTAGCTCACTATATTAAGGAATTCAAAGCAAAAATTCGGGTCCAATATGCTTTATAAACTGGATTGAGAAAGATCCTGGCAAGAACCCCACCTTTAAGCATTTATTCATAGGAATTGCGGCTGCTATTTCTTCATTTAAACAACACTATATGCTAATTATTGGGATTGATGCCTGTCATTTAAAGAGACTGCACAAGGGTGTGCTAGTGACAGCCTAGGGCCTTGATGGGACTAATGGCCAATTTTCCTTGGCTTATGCAGTTGTTGAGAATGAAAATAACCAAGAGTAGTGCTTCTTCTTGGATGGGCTTATGAGTGGGGGTGGGCAATGGATTGGATATCCATTGGGTTAAGGATCGGTCTGTTTAAAATAGAGCTAATAAAGGACCGTGTAAATAATAGACTGGGCTAATAATGGGCTAGCCCATTAAGACATGTTAACAGGCTAGACTGGGCTGGCCTATTATCGGCCTAGTTAGTGACCCATTATTTTGTTCAAGCTATTTAACACACTAGTTTACATGTTCCAATTAATTAAGCATATTACTAACACTTTGTACATAACAATAATTATTATACAACGTTTCTTTGAGCAAGTTTGTTCCCTTTTTAAACGGGCCTAAAGCGAGTCGCCCATTGGCCGACTCGGCCCAATCCGTTTAGTAGCTTGGTTGTGTATTTTCTAACTTTGAATTTGGACTAGTTTAGTTTGGTTGGACTAAAAACACTTCTAAGTTAGTAATGGACGGCCCATGGCAGGGCCAGGTTTATTTGGCCCATCCGGCCCATTAACAAATATGTTGGCCCCAGCCCAACCCGTTTAGTTAATGGGTTAGCCCAACACAGTCCGTTGCCCACCCCTACTTATGAGAGTTCTTAATGCTGTTGAGAATCAGTCCAGATTTATTATACTATCTGACAGGTACTAGGTAACTTCCTTAAAATACTTACAAGTCTGATATTTTATGTTATTTTTTTAGAACTGATGCATACAAAATAACTTCCTTCACCCCAGGGGATCATAAATGTATTGAACAAAATTATGCCAACAGCTAGAAGAAGGGTTTGCGTCATCCATTTGTACAAAAATTTTGTATAATCTTACCCAAGTATCAAGCTCTCTCTCATGACTTTTTGCAATGGATACAAGTTGTTGACAGTTTTAGTTGTTTTATTTTATGTAATGTGTCTGATTCTTGCTGGCATTGGTATTTATACATAGGTGCTTGGTTCCATGCTTATTTCTATATTACTGCAAATGTATATTTTGCTCATGTGCATGAGAAAGCCATTGAACAAATTAAGGAAAAAGATATTACGAAGCTTTAGAGCATTGAGCCAAATTCAAGTTTGATCATACCCTAAAATGTTCTAATAACACAAATAACATTGTGAAAATTTTTAACCATGCTATCCTTAATTTTAGGGGTAAGCCTATTTTCATAATGTTAGAAGATATTAGGAAGCTTGTGGGAGAAAAATTTGTTTAGTGATTTGAAAAAGCTGAATCATGGGAGTTTAAAGTAGTTCCTTATGTAGAGAACAAGTTAAAACTTATTGAAGGAAAAAGTAGAAATTGCAGTAGCATCATCCATGCAAGGAGGGCAGAGTTGAATGTCACTGAAGGCAAACCAACTTTACTGTTAGGTTGGTTGACAGATTCTGTGACTATCAAAGGTAGCAGATTAGTGGGATACGTCACAAACATGCCACAAGATGCAATTTAAGGATGAAGGAGAAGCTTGAAGATTACTGTGATAATTGGTTTAAGGTTGAGAAGTACAGGAGGTTATATGATATCATAGCGCATCCTATTTCTACTCCAAGTATGTGGGAGAAGAGAACTCTTCTATAACTTGATGCACCATATTCACAAGTGAAGAAGGGAAGACCAAAAGAACACAAAGAGAAGAGACTTTTAACCTCTGCCACCTGCTAGCACATCATTTGGTTCTGGCACCACCAGGTACATTACAAAAGTATTTAATATTATGTTTCCCCTATTTTGCTTCTCAGCCTTAGCCTCCTATTTTGCTTCTTGTTACGTCGAAAGTTCACTTGAATTTTGTAAATTAGATATCAAAAATGCAAACTGTTGGGGCACAACTTAGCTACCTGTGGAAGACAAAAAGATGAATATGTTAGGCAAGTAGAGAAGAAGAATAAGAAAGAAATTTTAGGAATAGTAGAGAAGAAGACAAGGAAAGCAATTTTAGGAGGAGATGAGCAAACAAAACGAGCAAGGGCAAATTAATCAAAGTCAAGGGCATCGATGATAACAGGCCCTCCAACTCAGTCCAGTCAGGCCTCCTGCAGAGGATGCTTGTAGCTACCGCTATCTACTGCTTTCTTCCCTGTGTTTGGTGACTTTTGGTGACTGTCTCATGGTTTACTAAAACTTAGTTGGCAATTTGGTTGCTATTTTTTTAGTGAATGCTGTTGGTATGCTTTGTATTTGTACAGGAGGTTTGACAAACATTAGAATAGATGCAAATGCCCTATTTTTTTGTGGCTTAATTACTTTGCATTTTTTGTAGGGTTTAGGGTAATTGTGTGGGGAATGATTGAGTACTACACCCTGTGTATTTTTACATAGTTAGTTGCCAAATGAGCTTCACTTGAAACAATCATCTACCATAAGCTATGATCAATGAGCAGATGTTAAGCCAAATTCTTCATTAATTGACATATTTTCAAGTACAACCTTGCTTTTTGACATACATATATTATCCTCGCCCTCAAATAACTATAACAAATGAAACAATTATGATCACTACAATTTGTAACATTAGCATCATATTTTGCCCTTTTTTTATCAACTTTAGCATCATTCGGATCTCAATGAGTTCCACCTTCACTTCATTGAAACTCTGCAAAATCTTCTTATTACAATCACAATTAATTTCATCTGCCCAGTTCACAAACTTCTCCCATCGCAAGCATTTATAATAACCCATTCCCGGATTTTGGTTTGAATGCGACACTTTCCTTATTGCTTGTGAATTACACCTGGGAACCGGTACAACTTGTTCTTTCTCAATTTCTTGATTGCATCTTGATGATGATCATCCTTCAATAGGCATTTTCTAGCTTCTAATTATCACCAAATATTTTGCTTATAATTAAAATAATCTTTTATCATTACGCAGTAATTATATTCAATGAAATTGAAAAAAAAATACTAAATGCCAAATAACAACAGATAAAATAAAAATTTGCAACAAACACATCAAATAAACATAAAACTAATTTATTCAATCAAAATAAATTAAATACACTAAATCTCAAATAATAACACATAAAATAAAAATTCACACCAAAAGCATCAAATAAACATAAAACTAGTTATATTCAAACAAAATAAATTAAACACACGAAATGTCAAATAATAACACATAAAATAAAATTTCACAAAAATAAAACTAATTATGTTCAATGACAATATCACATAACAAATTAAAAATACAAACCAAAAACATAATAAAAAACATACCTGTCAAGTGGTGAAGATGTGGGTAGCAGCAATGGAGGAAACGCAAGGCATGGGGAACTAGTGGGGGTGGGTATTTATAACAAAGCCATAACCAAGGGGGGTGGATGGACCATTGGAAAGGAAAGTGTCTGTTGGCCATTGAAAACAAAGTAGGGCCAATTGTGGCATTCTAGATTAGTATTTCAAATTCTCCCACTCAAATCGTCAAAAACATGATGTCATTCATCGGAGATGGGCCCCCTTGTAAGTTTTCGTGTAAATTAAGATACTACACAACGATTTTTAAAAAGTGAGAGACTTTAAGTTAAAGTTGCTTTCCAATAACATAGGGTACCCTTGTATCATTTTTTGCCATCTAAGTAACCATTTACGTTGAAGTTGTTGAATAACGAACTTGCAAAGACATTGCCGCCCAGGCTAAATTGTTTATTAACTAAAGATCTATGTTCGAAATCCAATTAGTTTACCTTCACACTTTATGAATTTTTTAATTTTAAAACTATATGTGTGATTAATATTCTTAACCTATTTTTGAATATATCGAAGTTTTATTACCTGGGCAAATCACAACATATCATATTAAGTAGGTTGGAAGGCAAATGTACTCTCCAATCAAACACAAAGGGATAAATTATCTATATTGCTCAAACTTTTTCATTACTTTGTAATGTACTAACACTACATCTATGGAGTAGTCTATCATGCCAACAAAATTTGAGGCTAAATCCCACAAACTTCCCTGAAAATAATTAACCAAATTGGTATCATATATGAGTCTAAGTTACAAAATATTGTAACATGAAGATGATTAACAAAATGGTAACACGAAGCAGACAATGAAAACAGCAATCAAGGAAGGAATTCTTTGGAAAGGAATGGCTTTGTTGCTTAGGCCAGGTCAATTTCTACAGTGCGAACTTATCTTCAACATGTTGACCCTTATGTATGTATTTTGAGTTAGAATACTCTTTTTTTTTTCATTTTACTTTCTTTTTTTTTGGTTGGGTTTTGGGAGAGAGATTCTACATTAAACTTACTTCATTAAATAAAATAACAATTAACCCTCACATCAGAAGACAACACTACAAGCTAGGATTAACAAAGCATGTCATTTTTTAAGCAACCACTAATTACTCCTCTAAGAATTAATCAATTAATAACCAATATAGACCTTATTTGCATTATATTTGCTAATCCAATATCATTAAACTTATTCAGTATAAAAATAAATCACATACCCTCTAAACGATTAATCAACAGCTAAGCATTCAATCTCCCTAGCTCCTCAAATCTCCAAAAACAATTTAAAAAAAAAAAAAAACCTCGCTAAAATAATCTAATAGCCCTTTTCTCACGTGAAGAGCTGCATTCTATCTTTCTCCCTCTTTTCTGATCTCGCCACCACTTTTCTTCATTCCTTCATCCTTAATTCTTCTTCTTCCTCTCTTTCAACACTCCCAATTCTTCCTTTCCGTCCAAATCCAAATTCCAAGCTTCCATCAATTTGCACAGATTGTGGGATAAGATGTAGCAGCCTTATCCCTTGAGTCCGAATCCAAATTTTTCTTCTTAATTCCATCCAAATCCAAATCCAATTTCAATTCCAAGCTTTTCTTATTCGATAGCTACTTAAATTCATAGATGGAGAAACTCACCCCAGATGAGTACGAAAAACTAGAATAAGTCATCAGCAAATACCACAAAGTTAGAGAATCCCTATGTCCCAGCAAATGCACATCCTTGGTGATCCAACGCATAAACGCACCCCCAGACATCGTATGGGGTTATGTTAGGGCCTTTGACAAGCCTCAAGCCTACAAGCACTTCATTAAGAGCTGCAAAATAAAGACAAGACATGATAACCTTGTGATAGTTGGTTCGATCAGGGAAGTCACAGTCATCTCGGGATTACCTGCAGAGACCAGCATCGAGAGGCTAGAGATGCTTGATGATGAGAGACGCGTCTTAAGCTTCAAAGTCCTCAGAGGGGAGCACTGCCTCATGAACTACTGCTCGGCTACATCAGTTAACAAGATGAGGGAGATCAAAGGAAGGGTTTACACTCTTGTGGTTGAATCTTATAGTGTGGATATACCTGTGGGTAATACCTCTGAGGAGACCAAGATGTTTGCTGATACTTTTGTCAAATTGAACCTTCAGAAGCTTGCTCAGATATCTGAGATGAACAGTACTGCATCATAAAATTACATGGATTTGACTTATCATCTACAGATTATTATTCATGTGAGTTGAGGTTTTTTACATTTAACTTGATTTGATATAAACTGATGTTTTGGTCTTTTTAAGATTGGAAGCATAATAATATCCCAAGAGAATCAGCAAAAATCTTTAGTTCCTAATGAAAAGAAAGCCAACTATAAGTAACTATAATGTTTCCTTAAGCAGAAACACTCCAGATTTATGCATTAATTACCCCTCTACTGTCCTCCAAGGTCTTTCCTTCAAATAATTCTATGCAAAAGTTTGGGGCAGGGAAGAAGATGATCAATAATGAAAACTCCCAATGCGAGCTGGAGGATCTAGAGAGATCTCAATGTAGACAGTCTTACCCGTGCAAGGGTTTCAAGGGATCTGATCATGGTTAGCTTGCTCTATCATTGTATTGGCTAACCAAAAGGGTGAGGTCATCAAGATAGCTGGTCGATCGGCCTGACGAATTTGGTTTCTCCTGCATTTTAAGATCAGATATGTATTCAGTTTTCCCCATTTCACAGTACTCTAACAAAATAGAAGTCAAGGATTAGCAATTGATTAGATTGCTATTATTAGCCCCAGGATATCAGCGTTCTTTCCTTTATCGATAGCAGAACTTAGGCATTTTAAAAGCATTAGTAGAAGAAGGGATTTCTTGTGGTGTTGTGCGGTTGCTGATTTAAATAACACTTAATGTAGCGATCATGCACATCATATTTTAGTAAAGAATATGCCTTCGACCTGAGATTTGTGATATGATCACAAATCTCATGATAGATTCTCACTGTCTTAACCTGCATGCATTGTGAAGTATGTCCTTCAATGTAAAGGGAAGATCTAAACTTCATGCTTATTTGGGCAAGAAATGAAGATAACAGGAGAAGGACTACATCAAGGCACCTTTGTTTTCCGGTAATTGGTAAACAAGGTCCAACCTACAACTAAAGACAAGCACTGCAACCAAATATGTGTTTATACCAAACTCTTTAATAGTCCTCATAAATGACAAAGTCGTCAAGTACTTTCTTTAATTTGTTTTCTTTTTTTGGGGGGGAGGGAGGCATTTGACTGCAACTTGGTTGATTGAAAGCTTCGAAGCATATTGGAGTCTTGTAATTTAGAAAGTCTAACAAAAGAAGAAACACCGAGTCCTTGTGGGTGAGTGGGGGTTATGCAGAAGAAGATCCAAGCTGAAGTCCTAAGAGGTCGGGTCAATTAGAGAGAGTGAGTTCTTATAGACAGTCCTTGTGGGTGTGTGATCTCTCCAAGCATTCAACCTCTCTTATCATTTTTATTTTCGGTAGGGTCAATTTTAGAGAGTGAGTTCTTATAGAGAGAGTAAGTTTGACTAACCTATCCTTCTGCTTTGAATCTTGTCAACCAAGATACATCACCTATCCTCCTGCTTTGAATCTTGTCTAGTTTGACTAACCTTAGAAAAATCAAGAGCAAGATGTCATCTAAAAGCCCAGAATATTGCTAAAGAAAGTGCATATAATTACATATGTATATTATAAATGAACCTTTCCATGTAACAGTGAAGTTGCATATATGCACATCTCTCAAAACCTTGATTACTCGAGCAGCAAGCACATAGTGCCTGTCCTTGCTCCTACACCCTTTTCTTTACATTAGTATCCTAGATAATCAGAAGAACTTGTCATGTTTACAACTATTATGTATACATAGGGCATGCATTTTTCAACAACCATGGCCAAAGGCCATTGTACTATGATGATCATCATTTATTAGGAAACTGTGACTAGACATGACGAATTATCTACAGCCAAAACCATCAGTATCTTACTCATTATGTCAACTTCTTAATAAAGAAGGTAATTATAAGTTATAACCATATTACTAGGCCGCTCGTGCTGGGTACACTTTCTTAGGGGCATGCAAATGTTAATGTAGAAGGGATTTGAACTCAAATTTCTGGTAAATATCTTTACAAGACTTTATCAGTTAAGCTAACTGATAGCCACACTGCCAACCACATTTTCCATCTTATTAAAGGTCTTTTTGCTGAAAAATGGCATTCTTTAATCAGGCTAAGCTACAAACGAGTAGGGGAGTTCATTTCATGTCGCTGGAAATTAAAAGGGTGTAAGTGAGATGATGTTTTGGGGTCTCGAGTGTCTCTATATTGTCCTTCAGCAAAGATAGGATCTTAGTGGGGAACTTTTTTCTTAAACATGTGTGAAGGAGCTTCAAGGTTGTTCATACATTATGATTCTGATTAGATTCTTAAGTTTAGCATAGCAGCTGGTGGAACTTATATGCTAGTCTTGTAAGGTGTTTTTAGGGGTATTTTGCACCGAATCATCTGAGGCTTACATTAATTAGTATATGGATATCCTAAGTTTTAATTTAAGCAATTTGCTCATCTTTTAACACTATCAGCATACACACACTCTCTTTTGGTAGACTGAAAGAATAGATAATAATCACATTCTCTGTTACTCTTATGCATATTCTCTCTCTCCCTACCTCTATATCTTGCTCTCACTAATTGTTTCATCCCACCGAAGAGGACTATCCTACTAGCATTGAAAGAAGGCCAAGTAGGTCAATCACTTTTCATTCTTCACACACAAGTTGGAGTCATGTTTTAACAATACAATGTTGAGATTTTAGTGATCATAAAATCAAGCCCTAAAATATCGAGATCATATTAGTTAACACTTGAAACCTCAAGAAGGATCATGTTAGAGGCTTGTTTAGTACATCATTAATTAGCAAGGAGCATCATTATGCTAGGTATTGTCACGAAAAGTGATTATAGTAAATCCGAGTGTAGTGTATGCATAAGCATGAAAGATATGGATAATTCGATTAACAAGACAACAATGGGTACAAGAGATTTACACAGAAAGCCAACTCGGAAGAAAACCACGGGTGGAAAGACAGCACAAAATCCCCTATGATAAGAGTGAGTACAAAAACAATTTCAACAATGGTAAGCCTAATGAGATGAAAACAAAATAGAGTATGGATCTTAAACCAACATCAAGATTAAAGAAAATAAAACTCTCAAACAAATTATTCCACTTGACTCTAAAGATGTGCACTAGAAGAGACAAAGATCAACTCCACAATGCCTCACAAATGGCCACAAAGGGTGGTGCTGAGAGACACCAATGAATGTCACACCAGTTAGGGATGGTAGTGGGTGGGGAATCCCCGCCCCCTACCGGGGAAAAATCTCTATCCCAAATAGGGATGCAATGGAGACAGGAATGGGGATATAAATAAATCCCCGAGCGAAGAAGGGGACAGGGACGGGGTGAATTTACCCCGTCCAAGTCCCCGCTTTCTCGATTGGGGAAATATCCCCGTCCCCATCCCCAATTAGGAAAAAGTCCTCATCCCCGTCCCCGCATATTAATTTAAAATTACATATGAGTTATTTATTTGTGAACATAATACTAAGACTATATTTGTAAATTAAGTTGAAAAAATCCTAGATTATATACTTGTTTTGTGTAATTTATGCATTGTTAAACTTATATTGTATGGACTTCTTCAACTTTAATTTAGTTTAGATTAAACTTTAATGAAATTTGTTAGACTTATGTTGCATGGAACATACAAAAGCTTATTGTACAATTAATTAGAGTTAGGGTTCAGGAATGGCAAGTTGAACTTTCATCCAAGACTTGTAATATAACTATTACAAAGGAGGGGAAAAAATTGTGGGTAAAAATCCCCATTACGGCACCATCAGGGATTAGATCCCCACTGGGGACGGGGATGGGGGAGAATTTTTTTTTTTTTTTCATGCAATGGGGAACGGGGGGGGGAGGGGGGCAGGGATCTTAGCGGGGATGGGGACGGGGAATATGCCCCCATCCTCAACTCATCTCGTTGCCATCCTAACACTAGCCACCCAAAACCGCCGCACAAAAATGTCCAGTTTATAAGATGTTGGATTGATAACTCTTTAAAGAGTATGACGAATAAGAGTCACCATAAATTAACCGTGTATAAAATCAGCCCAATAATGTCTTAAAAAAGGAACCTATCATCTTTCAAAATGGAAAAACTTATACAAAAGAATCACTTGAAATTTGGGACACAACTAACCCAATAGATATATATATATATATATATATATATATATATATATATATATATATATATATATATATATATATATAGATGACGAAAAACTTATTTTCACTAATTTGACCTTAATAACCAACCATTAAGGAACCAAAAACTCAGGTAGGCGCAACGGAGAGCCGACATATGTTGCTCCAAACTTTAAGAAACTATTTCGAGGAGTCTGCATAGGGTGAGATGAGTGTTATTCAGAATTATATCCTCCATTTGAGGAGCCTTAACCATGTCATAATTTACAACAAAAATGATACATGATAGCTTAATGATTATATTTTCACCATGAAAATCTAACAGGTTACAAAGCAACGATTTTCAATTTTTTAAATTGTTGTTCTAAATATTTGAAACTTTTCTAACAGTACCGCAAGTAAATTAGCAAATTCACCCACAAAATTAGCTCTGGGAGCTGGTTTATAAGTGCAACTGCACTTATCAAATTGGTCGCAATATTCCAGGGGCAATATGGTATCTTCCTTGCAGGAAACTTAAGTTTATATTCGCGTGGAAACTTCCTGATGTATACTCTCAGTCTTTATATTTCTATACGTTCTTAGTTTGGACCAACTCCTATAAATATCAAGTGTATATCGTATTTTCTATGAATTTTTACAAATATTTTTAAATCCTTGTATAGATTTCTACAAATTTTTATCAATTTTTATAATTATCTTGTTTGCTATAGATTGCTATAGAGAAGAAACTGTATAAAAATAAAAAATGTAGGCAACTCAAAAGCAGACAATGTTCAATCAAAAATAGAAATTCATCATAAATCTTCCTTTGTAGGGAGAGATAAAACAACTCTCATATCCATGGATGTAAATCAACTATGTAAATGATGATACATTATTTAGTTCCTAAGGGAAGATATTGGCTTTATTCGTCGTTTCATCTTTACTAATTGTAGATATGATCGATTTATGGATTCATGACGTTGAAATCAGAAGTACGTTAATTTATTATATTTTTTGAATTTAAAATTTTGTGATTATAGAATAACCAAACTAAATTATGAAAGAAATTTGTAGCAAATTAATCGCGTAGGTGTACAAAAGAAATATGAGGGAGCTAGGATTGACAGGGATATCAACCTACAGTATACCTGGCTAAGAAAAAATGCAGCCAGCAGAATAGACAGGATTTTGGTGGACAGAGATTCCAGAGGCTTTCCCTAACATGCGTGCAGTCTGCAAAGAGAGAGTCCTATCTGGCCATCATCGCATCTTGTTGTCATCATCCCTTATGTCCTGGGGCACTACACCCGTTAGATCACTGGATTGCTGGCTTGAAGAGCCTAGCTTCATGACTATATTCAAACGGGAATGGTTACAACTCACTGGATTGCCACTGGAGAAGAAGATACAAGCCCTCAAGAAGCCATTGAAGACATGGAACAAATAGACTTTTGGCTTGATTATTTATCAGAAGATATCCTTATTCCAAAATGAGCTCAGAGAGATAGACCAACAGGCACAACTCAGAAATCTGCTAGATGAAGAATGGCACAGAAGAGAAGCTTTGAAGTCACAATTGTGGCTTTGGATGGCTAGCAGGGAAAGATATTGAAAGCAACTCTCTAGATGTAAAATTCTTAAAGAGGGGGATAGGAACACTTGTAAGTATTTTCATTTGGTGGCAAACATGAGAAGGAATAAGAAGTTAATCGATAAAATTACGATTGAAGCGATTGAATGCACAGAACCAGAGTTAAGATTAAAAGGGCAATAATCCAACTGTTCAAAAAGCTGCACAAAAGACAAAATATAATATACTTGGACATTTCATCCCTAGGACTCAAGAAGCTTTCCTTTGAGGATAATCTCAGGCTGGAAGAAACAGTAACACAGCAGGAAATCAAGGAAGCGATGCTGAGTTGTGAACCATCCAAGGCCCCAGGGTATGATGGCTTTAACCTCAAGTGTATCAAACACTTTTTGCCCATCATAGGAGAAGAATTCAGCAGTTTTTTGAGTAACTTCTTTGAAACTGGCTATATCCCTCCTAGTGTCAATATCACATGGATAACTGTAGTTTAAAAGAAGGAGCAATAGAGATAAGGGATTAAGATGATTCAGGATGGTGGGCAGCTTATGAAAGATCATTGCCAAAACCCTCAGTAGGTGATGAGAGAGGTAATGCCATATATTGTAGGAGATGCACAAACAACCTTTATCAGTGGAAGGCAAATCCTTGATGGAGCTTTGATTGCCAATGAGACCATAAACTGGCTCAAAAGACAGAGAAAATCAGGGGCCTTGCTCAAACTTGACTTCCAAAAAGCATATGATACCATCTATTGGAGAAGTTCGGATACAATGTTAGAAGCAATGGGCTTTGGGGAACAATGGAGGCTTTGGATACAAAAGTGTCTCTCCATAGCAAGATAGCTATCCTTTTCAATGGATCTCCATGTAAACCATTCAGAATGGGAAGAGGTTTGAGACAAAGGGACCTCTTGTCTGCCTTTTTTTTTGTGTTGATAGCTGGAGTTTTAAACAAAATGCTGCTAAAGGGCTCAGAAATTCGCTTGCTTAAGGGGTTGCTTGTGGGAGCTAAAAGCATAAATATAACCCACCTGCAATTTGCAGATGACACATTGATATCAGTGTCGCGGATGAGATGCACTTACAAAATATCAAAAAAATACTCCTCAGCTTCCAATCTTTTTTAGGCCTGACAGTTAACTACAAGAAGCCAGGACTCATAGTGTTGGGAAAGGATGAAGTTCGGGCCCTCAATACAGCAAATGAGTTAGGTAGTACTTTAGTCAAGCTACACATCACATACTTGGGAGTCCTACTTGGAGCAAACATGAACAGATGCTCAGCATGGCAGAATATAATTGACAAGGTGCAGCAGAGACTAGCATCATGGAAAGGTTACTGCCTATTAGAGTAGGTATGTTGGTCCTCATTAAATTAGTCCTTAGCAGCCTGCTTGTCTATTACATCTCTCTATTTTTACACTGCGAAAAAAGGTAGCAAAAAATATTAATCAGATCCAAAGGAGATTCCTGTGGTACGGCGAAAAGGAAGGGAAATTTTGTGTTCTCTTTAAGTGGGAAATAATTCAAAAACCCAAAAACAAAGGAGGATTAGGGGTTGGTGATCTCCTTGTAAAAAATGCAGCTTTGTTATTTAAAGGGTGGTGGAGATATGCTTGTGAGGAAAGTGCTTTCTGGAGGAAAGTGATTAATTTCATTCACAATGAAGATCTAGCAGCCCTACCAACCAAATCCTTAACGAACATGCCAAGCCCTTGGAAAGAAATTAAAACGTTAAAACTTGAACCAAAACCTCTTCAAACAGCCTTTTTTCAGAACCTAAGGATGCAATTGTGTAAGGGAACCAAAACCAGATTTTGGATTGATGTTTAGATTGACGGTGCTTCACCTAAATCCATTTATCCAAGGCTGTATGAGGTTTCTTCCCATCAGTAGGAATTGATTTCAGACATGGGTTGGTTTGAAGGCGACATTAATTTGGAGATGGGCTCTAATGAGAAGATGCAAGATGTCATCCTGCCCCAAATCTATTATAGTGAAAACACCCAAAAAGGAATCAAATTGACAAGGCCATGTGGTGTAATAGAAGAGAATTCTCCATCAAAAACCTCATTCACAAAGCTGATGCATTGGCAGATCAGGGGGCAATCGTGCATAGCTTGGTATGTACAGCATGGCAGAACATAATACCCTCGAAATTTGAATCCATGATTTGGCTAGTTCTCCTTGGCAGGCCAAATACAAGGGACTTGTTAACAAGAAATGGTATCATACCAGCACAAGCAAACACTTGCAGTTTCTGCTCTCTGCTCTTCGCATGTAGAGGACGTAGATCACTTGCTTGTGAATTGTTCGATAAGCTGGAAGGTGGGGAAAGACATAGTAGAAGACTTTGGTCAAACCATTGCACATGCTGCCACATATAAAAAATTTAGAGAGCTGGATAACGAGAAGGCTCCTCAACCTAGTGAGTAAGAAGTTTTGGATTGCTACACTCTTCAAAGTAACTTGGCGTATTTGGATGATAAGGAATGGGGTGATTTTTGACAACCAAGACATTGGTATAATTGCACCATGCATGTCACTCAATCAGGTGTGGAGTAGTCCTCTCGTCTCGAACATGGAAGGAGCATATACCATACACAACAAACATGCTGGCGAAGAACTTTCACTCCATCTTCATTTTGTTTGCTTAATTACTAGTACCTCTGTCTAGTCCTTTTGTTTTGTTCTTTATGGTGATTTTGTCGCTTGGATGTTGATTTGACTATTTGTGACTGTTTCTCCTATGTTATTGGACTATCAATCGAAAAAAACAAAAAGCCTTGAAAATTTGAGAGGGCCAATGATAAATCAAGGGACCAGACAGCTTGTACAAGTTGGATATATCACATCACATGTGTTTTTTTTTTTTGGCCCAATTTTCCACTTTTGTTTGGGAGTTACCACAACGTAGTTATGTTAATTAAGTTCTTTGAGTGTAGCAAATTAAAACACTTATCTAAGTACGAGTACTACCTAAAAAGGCAGTAAGACATTTTCACTTCACTTCCAAAAAAAGTGGACATATTCACTTTATTCTAAAACCCAAAAAAAAAAAAAAATCATTGGAAAATTACTTTTTCACTATTCAGAAAGTGATCTTGTTTATTTTGAATATGTGCGGCTTCTCTACATAATAATAATGGTGCACCCTTCATTCAACTTCTAGGCCTGGAGTTCAACCCAAAATTTTCTCACCCATTGACTCCTAATTAATTGCTGTTATAGTTCTTTTTTTTTTTAAGAAACAATTGTTGTTATAGGTCTACATATCTGGAAGTGTTTTAAGCAATACCTATTTTTTTACACTTATTTTGTCTGATCAATTTTTATCAACTAACACTTTGGTCAACCATTTTTGGATTATAATGCTAAATAGAGCTTACCCTCTTGTTATAAAGCATCAATCAATAAGATATAAGACAGTGCATCAATTAATTACAAAGTAACAAAATTAAGGTTATATGCAACATCACATTTTGGTCTTGTAGTTGATGCAAGATGCTCGAAGTCTTCCTTTGGTGTTTAGTTTTTTTTTTTTTTTCATTTTATTGTTAGTGACTAGAAGGATTTATAATGTGGTATCTTAATTGGGAATTTTATATTTTTAGGTAAATTGGATGCTTTTAGTATACTATTATCTTTGAAAGGTGTTTTATTAAAAGATACATCTTTAGTTGATCATTACACCAATTTTAATGGATTAATTGGTAGATCTTTTAGTAATTGTTCCCCCCCCCCCCCCCCAAAAAAAAAAAAAAAAGGGTATGTGGAATAGCGCGACCTAGCTAGGGCAAGGGCAACTCTCTCTCTCTCTCTTGTCTGCCTTTTACTTCTAGTCAACCTCACAACTTGTCTGTCTTCTCCCACTATATCTAGCCAACTTCACAACATAAGGAAAGAAGAATTCTACAATATTGTAAACCTTAAACTGAAGAATAAGCTTATCCTACGAACCCATATACTTACAGCCCCACATGAATCCTAAGTCATGCATCTAAAAGTAGAAAATAGGGGTGGGTAACGGACTGAATTGGGCTGAACTGGACTAGCTTATTAACTATATGGGCTGGGCTTGGTCCAGTATATTTGTTAATGGGCTGAGCTGGGCTATAGGTCAAATGAACCCGGCCCATCCATGACCTGCCCATTACCACCTAATGAGTGTTTTTGATTAGTTTAATTTTCAATTAATGTATTTGTAATTTTCCAACCAAATTAACTAATCCAAATTCAAAGTTAGAAAATACACAATCAAGCTAATAAATAAGTTGGATCAAGTCGGCCCATGGGCAGCCCGCTTTTGGCCCGTTTAAAAACGTAACAAACTTGCGCTAGAGAATGGTGTATAATTATTATTGTTATGTACAAAGTATTGGTAATGAGTTTAACTAATTGGAACATGTAAACTAGTGTGTCAATTAGGTTAAAAAATAATGGGTCACTAAACAAGCCGTTAATGGGCCCGCCCAGTCCGGCCCGTTAATATGTCTTAATGGGCTTGTCCATTAATGGCCCAATCCATTATTGACCAGACCCTTTATTAACTCTATTTTAAACGGACCGACCGCTTAATCCAATAGGTATTCGGTCTGCTGCCCACTCCTAGTAGAAAAATACAAAATTTATTGAATTAGAAAGCTTATCCATCCGTATAAGAAGAAAGAAAAGAAAAGAAAATACACATGCCCACACAAATACCAAATAAGTTAGTAAACTCGCAAAATATATGCTTTTCTAAACAGGTAATATTTTATAGTACTTATTGATGGCCAACAACACAGATCATTGTACTTTCTTATTGCTTCTTAGAGCAAAACTCGAACTTCTACCGAAGGGGTCATGAATTAGATTGGATAATTAAGAAGATACTATATTAAAAATTAACTTAACTTTACTCGATTTATAACACCTTACAGCCGAAAGATAACTTTTATGCAAAAAGGTTGAGGGGACCGTAGCCGCCTTTCGCCACTCAACGCCACGCCCTAGCTGATTGCTTGTGTCACTAGGCAACTCTAATATGTTGACAATTAATTGTTTTATTTATCATGATCATTTCTTGGTAATCATAAGGCACGAGCTCCTAATGCCTTTATCATAACAATTTTATCATGCTATATCCAATTAGATGCACTAGCCTTATTTCAAGGGAACTCACTGGCCTGAAATAGGCTAACAAATAAGGGTACCAAAACCTAAGAGAGCAACTCAAGAGCCAAACTCAACTGCAAAGTCTTTCTATGCACATAGTATAAACTTCGCGTCCCTACTTGAGTTGAAACCAGATGGGATATGTGGGAGAGATAGCACGTGACCAACTAGATCAAGTGTTCTTCGGTAGAGAAACCTAATATATGCATCCTTTCATCAAATTGTGGATTTGTCAAATTGTCACAGGTAGTTTGATATCTCAACTTGTCATGAATTGTCCTAAAACCCAATGAAATTGTTTATCCTTGCCAGCCAGTACAAGTGGGTACTTGTCTTTCAAGGTTTTCTCCTCTAATATAGAGCCAACATGCATGTATGGCTATTTACTTAGTGAATAATAAGGTGGAACAAAAGGGGGTCCTTTGGTCTGCAATACGACAAGTTCTTGAAAGAGCGATAAGCAAAGTTCAAGTTGATCAACTTGTCTATGTGGGGATTCCAATGCCCAAAAGGGGCTATTTCACTTCACAAACCAAAATATGGCCTATGAATATGAAGCATCAAACACCACTTGCATGCAGAGAAACTAGTAAAGTAAATCAAGTTGTTAAGGGGTCCTTTAGCTGTTAATCGGTCTACTTTTACAACTGTAGCGAGAGTTTTTGAATTCAGAAGACAGCGAGTTGCTGAAAATTTCCTTCTTAATACTTCTTTTTTTTTTTTTTTACAATGGTAAGACGGCCCAACCCACTGGGCCCCTATCGTAGGGGGACCCAGTGGGCCTTGAACAGACCAAGGATAAGGGGATGTCAAAGCCCAGACTAAGGCCCAGGACCACCATCCACCCACACACAACTCGCAAGGCGCAAAGCCAAAGTTGTGCCCCCAGGCTCGAACCTGGGTGGGGGGCACGGAAAGTGAAGTGTGTGGCCAACCTGCCACACACAGCTTCGACTTCCTTCTTAATACTTATGCCCACCCTTGTTATATTAAAATTGCACATAGCTTAAAAGACCAGTACAACTAGTTGAAACAGCTGGGGGGGGGGTTAGCATGTTCAAGGTGGGGCTATTTGTTAAATTAGTTAGTCCACTGTTAATTAGAATTGCAATAAAATTGGTCAGGTGATTTACCAAAACATCATTTATATAACTATATATAAAATTGAGTAGTTTTACAGGTGTTGTCAAGTATCATAACTTTATTGGTTGGCATGTTAGTACTTTAATTCATTTTGTATCTTTTATCTTATATACAGTTCTTTTTTTTTTTTAATATAATTCATAAGACCTTTCACCTTCTCCTTAATCAATTACTTAGAAATGTCATTAATAAATATTTACTTTCATATGTAAAAATGACACATACGTGAATATGAAAAATTTAAGAGATACAAAGATTATTCAACTAATAAATCTAAATGATGAAAACAGTATTGTTGATGAAGTACTCATAATTTTAGACATTGATATGTTATTTAACTGAACCCTTGCATCGCAAGGGGATAGTTCTAGTCTCTTTTATTTTTCACACAATTTTTCTCTTAGAAATTATCAAATAGTTCTATGTTAGTTTTAGTAAGCCGTAGTAACTTTACAGTTAATTACCTACATATTGAACTTCTTATACATTAATTACCAACAGCAAAATACCTCAAATTGTTGTTGCAACTCTTCACGCTTTGCAAGTGGCATATGATGAAAAGGCCATATTTTTCCAATGCATAGATCGAGTCTATCACAATCAGAAGCAGCAATAGACAACTGAAGCAAACTAGCTAGTGCCAAACATCAGAGGTTCCAATGACAGCTACTTTAGATGAGAGAATAATCATCAGACAATCAGTCCAGTGAGCTAATCCGCAGATTCTTTTTTAAATCAAAGAAAAGCACTTTGTTCAGAATTTTCTTCCTAATATTTACGCCCTCCCATGATATCTCTGTTAATTGAAATTGCATTAATATGCCCTCCCTTGATATGTCTTTTAATTGAATTCCATTAATGTGCTCTCCCTTGATATATCTTTTGATCGAAATTGCATTTAGTTTAAAAGAAAAGCAACCAGTTGAAACCTGAAATAAAAGAAATAAACTCGAAATAAACGACATCTCTTTATTTTCACATAATTTGCAGACAACAATTTTCAAAAAGACCTCTATGCTAGCTTTAATGAGTTATATGGATTTTGCTGTAGCTTATATATTCACTTTCTTAGGTATATATTAATCAACAAAAAGAAAAGTGCCTCAAACTGTTGTTCTCTGTCTTCAGTTTTGCAAGTGGTTTATCACAATCTTCAAGCGGTCAGGCCAGAGAGCTCATCAACTTGCACCTTCACAGAGAGTCTTGAAATGTCTAGCTGCCTATACCTTTGGGAAGCGGTATAATTAGAATATCTTTGCAAGTGGTAATTTACAAGTGGTATACTTTTTATTTTGAAAATATTCTGTCAAAAGAAAAAGGAATGCGCAAGAAAAAAACAAATATAAACCACAATCAGATAATAGGTTGAAATAAATTGAAGTAGGTTGAAGTAAGTTGAATTTTTTTTATGTGATAAATTGAGCTTGGTTAAAATAGTGGAAGTGGGTTGAAGTGGGTTGAAGTACGTTGAAGTGGGTTGAAGTAGATTGAAGTGGGTTGAAATGGGTTGATGTTGGTATTTTAGAATTGACCAATGAAAAGAACAGCGCCTTAATGCTACTCAAGAATCATATGTAAGTAATTTTCATCAATCTAAGAATTTCATATTTTAAACACAGAATTACCTATTTCATTATAAAGTAAATGATAATCTAAAGAAGCATACAATTTGTTATGATCCACTATGATTCAAAACTAAAAGAAATGCATATGCATGGTGATTCTTCCAGCGAAACCCAAAAAAAAAAAGAAAATCAAAACAAGAATCATAAGAATTACCTCGTTGATGCCCAATACAACAATCAAAAAAGACGCTTCCTTTCTCTAGTGCAGTAGTGCTGCTGCCAGCTTCGTCACCAGCTTGTTTGCTGCATTTCCAATTTGAAGCTGAACAGTAAAAAGAAGTCCAATAATGTAACTAGCAAGCAACTTTCTAAATATTTTCCAGGTTTCAAATACACTAGCTGCCAAAGATAAGAGTGATTACCAAAGTTGGAAATAGTGGTTTGGTATTTGCGTACTTAAAGAGTAAAGACCGACGTTAAGGTTCATCGAGTCTTGTAAATGTAGAAAACTTGTATCGGGACTCGAGTGCGCTCTACTCTTTATAGGTCGGTCAACAACAACTTAGTTTCAACCAATGGAGAATAATAAGCAAAACAAAATAAAAAGAACAAAGAAGATACTAAGACTCACCAAGTTGGGGATATAAGTGGGAGGGCACATATGAAGTCCTAGCAAGAACTAGAAACCACCAGAAGATCAACATGAAATTGTTCATCTCCCCTTCCAAAGGAAATCTGGTTTGGTCAGAAAAACCAACAACTGTTTTGGTCATATTACTCTAATAATGTTACAAATGATGCATAAAAAAGTAGTAAATACATACTTGAATTAGCACATATCTCCATTGAAATTAGCATCTCTCTGTACCCTGAGGAAAGAGTGAGAAATGAGAAAGACACAAGAGGAGAGCACTTGGAAGAATGTGATTTGATGATGGAATTCAAATGGGTTCGTCCGAGACAACCCTAATGACAAAATTAATTAATTATTATCCAAGTTAATTTTTGAAGATGTCGGCATCGTGGGTGGTACCTAACTGGGGTTGCACAGGTTGTCTTGCTAACCTTAAAAAATTAGTATATCCTCCCCATTAGGGATGGCAACGGGGCAGCTTGGGTGGAGCACATTCCCCATTCCTGTTACGGGAAAAAAAATTCCCACTGTCTTCATCCTCAGCGGAGATCTAATTTCCGACAGGGATTTTTTTCCTACCATTTTTTCATCTTCTTTGTGATAGCTATATTACAAGTCTCAAATAAAAGTTCAATTTGTCATACCTAAACTCTAGTCCAATTAATTATACAATAAGCTCTTGTAAGTTCCATGCTATATAAGTCTAACAAACTTTATTAAAGTTTACAATTTAACATAAAATAAAGTTTAATAAGTTCATACAACATAAGTCTAACAATGCACAAATTACATAAACAAGTCCATACAATTTAAAGTTTTTTCAACTTAATTTACCGATATAACTTTAGTACTATGTTCACAAATAAAGGACTCATATATAACTTTAGTATTATATTCACAAATAAAGACATATATTTCCCCGAGCAAGGAAGCCGTGATAGGGACGGGATAAATTTTTGCCCCGTCCCCATCCCCATCCCCACTCGAGGATTTATTTCTATCCCCATCTCCATCCCTATTGGGGATGGGGATTTTTCCCCAATGCGGGGTGGAACCCCGACGGGGCGGGGATTGCCCCCTCCATTGCCATCCCTACTCCCCATTATTTACGACTCGGATGCGCAGTGGGTTGGCTACCTATTTGGTCAAGCGGGTTGGCCCGTTTAAAATAGAGTTAATAAAAGGTCGGGTCAATAATAGATCGGGTCAATTGTGGGTCGAGTCACTAAGACATATTAATAGGTTGGATCGGGCCAGCCCATTAGTGGCCTGTTTGATGACCCATTATTTTTTTAACTTCCTTACCACACTAGTTTACATGTTACAATTTGTTAAACTTATTACCAACGCTTTATAAATAACAATAATTATTATATACTGTTTTTTTTGTGTAAGTTTACTCCATTCTAAAACCGACCAAAAAAGGGGCCGCCCATGAGCTGACCATATCTAACCTGTTTATTTGCACAAGACGCCCGACCCAACCCAAATGGACAGACTGACCGTGCCTTGACTCAGTTCAAATGGTTAACAGGCCGACCATGACCTGACTCAATCTACTATGTAAACGGGCCGGTCCATTGCCCACCCCTACCCCTAATTTTGGACATTGGGCTCCTTTTCTCTTCGGTTTCATTCTCCCTCAGAGTATATGATACAAGAATTTGGGGTATCTAGTAGCCTGGGCAAAAACTTACCATATCTGAACATTTGAGTTAAATTTGCCTCAAAAAATTTAAGGATCGAAATTCATTTGCATCAATTTACTAGTGTTTTGATATGTTTGAATTGGACTCATTTTTAAAAAATAAAAACTATTGTGTGAAACTTCTAATTATCTAACTATTTGCACTATTTTATCTTTAACTTAATGTACTAGCTAGTACCCTTACGATGTAAGAGTGCGAGTTAAATAATTTTTTAATATATTACTAAGAGAATAAATTTTTTATAAAAGAAGCAAATAATAAATCGGTGTATTATATTATTTTGATAATGCAAAACCAAAGCGAGTCTTCTTTAGTTTTTTTCCTATTAATAATATACTTTTTTATTCTTAATTAATATCTAACTCACATTTTTCGTTATATTTGCATCATCAAATTATATATATTTTATGTTTAAATTTTATTATTAAATAATGAAAAGGTATGTAAGAAGTTACCTTATTCAATAGAATTAATATTGTATTAAATTTACATTCATTCTACATTGTCTTTTTTTTAATTTTAAATATCATGTAGCATCTTATGTTGTATTAAAGTATCTCACTTGGCTATTCTCTCATATATGGCATCCTACATGTTAAATTTATGTGTCGCTCATATATGAGTTCAATCCAACTTTTAATATATATTTAATGTATGGAACCGTCAAAACTTTAAAAATAGCCGAACTCTGGTGTACGTCTACCCTCCTTCAAGTTTTTCTCATCTTTCTGCCCTCGCCACCACTTTTATCAATTGTTACACACGACATCGACGATACAATTCTCAACATTATTCCATGTCATAGGCATTTAAGTAAAAAAAATTTAAAGTATATTAGATCATTCCTGCCGGCCGCATTTCTGACTGAGGTGGAGACATGAATTTCATTTATGGTAAAAAAACTACTACCACAAATAGTAGGTTCACAATTAAAAGACAAATTATAAAATGACCAATTAACAAAACAATTAATTTTTTTAAAAGTCTTTAGGCCTTTGTTTTAGCAAAATCAAATTATTGTTGTCCATAACAAGGTAGAACTCTCCCATCATAGATTTTTTCCATTCACGAGAATTGAACCCGAAACTTTGTTTAAGAGGAATGGACTGGGCTGGCTCGTTTGGCTCGGGTACGGGTCAGGTGTGGCTCCGGTCAAGTGAGTTCGGATCAAATTACTTAGGTTCGGATACATGTTTAGTTCGGGTCGATTCAACATCAGGTGGTGCTACTTCGACGGGTTCAAATATAGGCCGGGTCAACTTCAATTTCAATATTTGAGTCGATTAAAAAGCAGGTTAGTCAAAAATCAGGTTAGGCAAGAGTTGGGTCGGGTCACTTTTGGGGTTTCCTTTACGTTCTAATTTCTAAATAAGTTTCTTCTAGTATTTGGATCTCAATTGGTCAACACAAATGCCAAGTTGCATTCAGATGAGGCAAAATTCGTAACTCAAATGACATAAGAGCCACGAAACAACGAAACTTAGCCAAAAGCCACAATATTCAAACTCAACGGTAGCACACTTTCTTTTAGAGAGTTGAAACTCAATAATCTTTGTAATTGGTTCAGGTTTCAAGATCATTTACATTTGAGTCACATTCAATTATGGTCTGAACTGGTTTTGGGTCGATTCAGGTTTGGGTCATTCCTATTCAGGTTTGAATTGGTTCGGGCCTAAATCAGGTCAGGTTTGAGTTTGCTTGGATTTGAATCAGTTCAGGTCTAAATCAAGCCATATGTTCGGCTCGGTTCTAGGTCATCAGCTCATTTTCGGGCTTCAGGTCATTATCGGTTCACTTGTTTCGATTGTTAATTAGGTTCGGCTGAGTCGATTTAACTTTGGTTTTGGGTTTCAAGACAATTTTGCTAGGTCTAGAGAAATAAGTGTCAAGCAAATTAAACCAACCAATATTGTAACAGCAAACAAAGTTGGTTAGCCTTATAATATGTTCACCTTACCATTTTGGGATTATAGGTCTATTTTTCGTTGTTCTCATTTGTTCTACAATGTGTTAGAGTAGCTGCATCGGCATATATAT
>JAKOGI010000379.1:0-40000 GCA_029747015.1 Carnegiea gigantea
TATATATATATATGTATATGTATATGTATGGTCTTGTAAATAACATTACAACAGGAAAATGGTCTAAACTCTGATGCATTTTGTCGATGAGGTGCCAGAGAATATGTGGTCTAAGCTCTGATGCCAAAGAATCAAGGAGGTGCTACCGTCTCTGATTGATCGAAGCCAAGGGCCTTTTATCAGAGGGAGAGAGTGACTATATAATGTGCTAATATGTCAACACGTAGCAAGGGGTTATCAAAGGAAGCACATCTCACCTACATGTGTCCTAAAGATAGACCTTCGAAAAGCTTTTGACTCTATTCATTGGGGGTTTCCCAAGGAGTTTCCCACTGCACTGAAATTCCCATTAACATTCATCAAGTGGATATTAGCTTATGTAACATCTGTCACTTATCCATCTTAATGGCCAAGATAGCGAGAAGTTTGAAGGTGGGAAAGGACTAAGGCAAGGGGATCCCTTATGACCCTTGTTCTTTGTCATCTCAATGGAATATCTCTCCAGATTATTGAAGGTAGATAGTATACAGGGGGGATTCAAATATCGCCTGCACTGCAAAACAACAGGACTTACACATTTAATGTTTGTAGATGATGTACTTTTGTTCTGTTAAAGCAGACTCAACCTCCCTCTAGTACCTGATGAATGCCCTCACCCCCTTCAGTGAAACTACAGGGCTGAGGACCAACATGCAGAAATCTCAAATGGTGCTTGGAGGGCATAACTAACCTGCAGCAGCAATGCCTATAGATTATAGGGCTCAAGGACAGTAGCTTTCCATTGAAATATTTAGGAGTTTTCATCACAGCTAATCGACTTGCAAAGATAGAATGTGCTAGTTTGGTGGAGAAAATTATAGCAAGAGTTCAATTATGGGCCACTAGAAGTATTTCTTTTGCTAGGAGAGCAAGGCTAATCAATAGTATAATATTTGGAATGTACACTTACTGGGCTTCAGTCTTCCTACTGCCGAATGAGGTTATAGAGAAAATTACGAAGACCTGTAGGAACTATTTATGGGGTGGAACAGGAGATTACAAGAAAGTGCCCTACATCTCATGGCAACAAACTTGTCTACCTAAATCACAAGGAGGAATAGGCATCAAGGAATTTGCTGCATGGAACAAAGCCACAATTGCAAAACTGACCTGGGCAGTTGCTAAAAAGAAGGAGGTTCTCTGGGTTAAATGGGTACATGAGTGATACATCAAGAATAAATCATGGTGCGATTATACACCATCCCATGACTCTAGTTGGTATTGGAAAAAGATCTGCAGGATAAAGAAAGAGTTCAAAATAGGTTGCAGCAACCCCCAAATATGGGATTGGTAGGGAGAACTGGATTATAGAGTGGCCCTGGGATATAAATGGCAAAGGGAGAGCATAAGAAAGGTCCTATGGACAAAGCTTATTTGGGCTAGACCAAACATACCCAGGCATGCATTTATCTTATGGGTACTGATCTAGCACATACTGCCCACAAAACAAAGGCTGTCAAAATATCTACCACAATCAGACAACCTATGTGTTCTGTGCTCTATAGAAGAAGAAGAGGAAGCACATCTATTCTACACCCGCAGCTATCCCAAGACAATATTGAATGAGCTAAGAAAGTGGTGGCAGTATACCCGAACAGTGCAGAATAGCAACCAAGTGATGAGGGAACTAAAGAAAACCAAAGGACTAGGGACACAGAAGAAAATTACTAGTGCCATTATTACAACAACTTTCTATTATATTTACAGTGCCAGAAACCATAAAATCTTCAAAAAGCAACAGATAACAGCGTATCAATTAGTATATCTCATCAAAGACCAAGTGACAAAAGGAATATTGTTCTTGAGTTCACGCTCTGAAAAGCTTAGCAGATAGATAGAAAATATACTAAAATAGAACCAAAAGGTCCTACATCACTAGGACCCCAACTCAGTAGGTAGTGACCAATAGGTTGTATATATGAGTTTGTTGTGGTAATGAATTTCTTACCAAAATTAAATAAGTACATATATAAATATATATATATATATGTATATATATATATATTATATGATAAATATATATAATATATTATATATATATATATATATATTTATATATTAACATGTATATAGGCATTACATATATATATATATTGATATCATATCTAGTATGTATTATATACATATATATATGTCTGTATATAGTATGTATATATATATTAACGAATCTATATACATATATATTATAATATATGATGTATCATAACGTATATATCACACACACACATACATCATATATATAGATATATATAATATTATATATATACTATTATATATATTATTGTGTTTGTGTGTGTGGTGTGTGTGTGTGTGTGTATTGGTGTATGTATGTATGTTATGATACATATGTATGTGCGTGGGTGTGTGTGTGTGTGTTTGCGTGTTTGTGCGTGTACAATATAATTTATTATATATATATATATAATATATATATATATATATATATATATCAATATATTATATATATATGCATACACATACATATATATATAATTTATACAAACACAGTATATACATACATATCTAATACATACAGAGATATCTTATATATATACTAGATATATATATATATATAGTATATATATATTATATATATCTATATCTATATAGACATACATAGCATCTATAGATACATACATAGATATATATATATATAATATATATATATATAATATATATATATATATGTACATATATATATATATATATATATATATATATATATATTCCTATATAAATATGTATATATATATATATATATATATATATATATATACTATATATATATATATATATATATGTATATATATATATAATACCATATAATACTATATATATATATATACATATATATATATATATATATATATATATATATATATATATATATATATATATTATATATATATATATATATATATATATATATATATATATATATATTATATATATATATATAATATATATATATCTAATATATATATATATATAATATATTATATATATATATATATATATATATATATATAATATATATATATATATATATATATATATATATAGACACACAGACATACATATATACTGCATACACCTATAATTATATATATATATATATATATATTTTATTGATATTATATATAATATATATATATATATATATATATGTATATGCATATATACATATTATGTATATGTATATGAAATATATATATATATTATATATAATATATATATATATATCTTATATATATATATATATATATATATATATATATATATATATATAATATATATATATATATATATATATATATATATATATATGTATATGTATATATATATACATTATATGCACACACACATATACTATATATATATATATCTATATATATATATATATATATATATATATATATATATATATATATATATATAATATATAATATATATATATCTATATATATACACATATATATATATATATATATGTATATATATATATATATATATATATATATATATATATATATATATGTTTTTTTTTTATAGGTACATACATATATATATAGGTATGTATGTATGTATATATGTATCTATATATTTATATTTATATGTATGTATGTATATGTATACATGCACATACACACACAGGTTGACATGGATATATATATATATATATATATATATATATATATATATATATATATATATATATATATATATATATATATATATATATATATATATATATATGTGTGTGTGTGTATATGTCTGTGGTACGTGTATTGTGTATATATATACAATATACACACTACATGCAGAGGGTGTATATATATATATATATATATTATATTATATATATATATATATATATATATATATATAATATATAATATATATTATATATATATCTGTACATATATATATTATATTTGTGTATGTGTGTGTTGTATATATATATATATATTATATGTATATTTTAGTGTGATTTGTGTAGATTGTGTCAAGTGTGCGCACATCTTTGGTACGACTTAACTGCTCTTTGCAATTTCGAGGATAGAATTCTTTCAATGGGGGAAAAATGTAATATCCGTATTCTTTATTTTTTTGTTATGCTGACCGTCTTGTCTTATGGCGTTATAAAATCATATTTTATTAGCTATATATGTGAAAATATTATTGATGTGCTTCTGTGAGCGGTAATTTTATTAAAAGGGATGTTATTGTCGCAATTGTTGTTGTTATTATTATTATTATTATTATTATTATTATTATTATTATTATTATTATTATTATTATTATTAGTTTGAAAATTTTTCGATGATTCTAACAACCGTTAATGAGAATTCTAAGGGATATTAAATTGAGTTGGAACCCGAATATGATTAAATTGTCAACATTCGAATTAGTTTCGAAGTTTATTGAATTGAACCTTAACGTATTTGGGAATAATTAATCGACGAGAGATCGTATTATTGACTCGATTTTAGAATACTGGGTTGAAATTTAGACTAGCGGTGTTAATTATTTGTGCAACTTGGAACCAAAAAAAAAGGAGAGAAGGGGAGCTGTATTTTTGTAAATGCATCAAGCTCCATTTTCTTCCTCTCCCAAATGCGACCCCCGACCCCCCATTCATTTCTATCTCTGCTCCCCATCGTCTCCTTCATCTCCGTCACCATACACGCGGCCACCAAGCTCTGAAATTCCTCGAATTCTCCTCAAAACAGCTCGCCCTGACCCTTATTCAACCTTCCCCAGAAGCAAACGAACCTTTGATGTGAATATGGGCAAAAATCCAAACGGAATCACCACATTTTTGGTGGAATGAAGCGTCGAATTGAGACTCTAAACACTTGTAAAAGCTTGGCCACGCAATCTTGTTTCTGGCTACTTCAAATCCTCTATATATTGGGTATGAATTTCCTATACTGAACGCCCATCACAATCTTAAGATAGTGAGTGAATTCTGGCCAGATTAGGGGTCCAAATCGCATGGGTGAGGCGTGGTTTGGGGTCTATTCATGCGGTCAATGGGCAAGGGTTAAAGATTTAGGGTTTTTCAGACGAGCCTAGCAACCTTTGAACGAGTCTCTAGCTTGGATCGAGGTGGAGTTTCCGTTCTTCCTAAATCTTAGTAATTTCAATGAATTTTACTGATTTTGGTTAGTACATGTTTGAATTCTGAGTTAGTAATTAGTATTTGAAGAATTTAGAACTGAAATTGGGTAATTACAATGATGATGCTGATTTCGGGATTTTTGCATGTTTAGTTGATGCATGATTTTACTAACCGGTCAGTTTGGAGATTTATAGAATAAGCAGAATATTGTTATAACACTGCTGTTGCATTAGTTTATTGTGCCTAAACTCTGTTTTGGAGGTTAAGGTTGCTAGCCGGGTGATTCGAGGTATTCGTAGAGCAAGCCGAATTCTGTTCAAATGTCATTGCTAAATTAAATTGGTTATGCTTAAATTCTATTTATGGTAAATAGTATGAATAGCATGCTTATGTATGTTGATTTCATGTGCTATAGATTGAATTATGGCAATATTGAAGCGAGCTTGGTAGTTGGATGGCTTGAGGTGAAACTATTATGTGATTTGAGGGTCTTACCATCGTTGTTGTGTGAGGAGGGAGCCTGGGTTTGATATTAACCGCAATTGGGTGTTGATTTCATAAGCTATAGATTTCATGAGCTAGCGTGAACAGTACACTTATGTATGTTGATTTCATGAGCTATAGATTGAATTATGGCAATATTGAATCGAGCTTGGTAGTTGGATGGCTTGAGGTAAAACTATTGAGTGATTTGAGGATCTTATCATCGTTGTTGTGTGAGGAGGGAGCCTGGCTTTGATATTAACCACATTTGTGTGGATTGCGACGTATATGGAACATTATATTGGTTCTGCTCAAACTGTTCCTGTGAAGTGATACGAATGTGCTACTTGTGAACCCCTTCCCTCTTGTAATGGTTAACTGATGTTGTGTGATTGATTTTTGAACTTAGAAATTTTTAAAAGGGGGTAGTAAAAAGCTTGCTTTCATAATTGCGTATGTTTCTAAATGTTCACCAGTTGCCTATTAGTTTATTAAGATGTTTGTAGCCTAAAAAGATCTTAAATCCTCGAACTACTCGATGGATGACCCAACTTAATCGTCAATAGGTCTAGGAAGTCCAAAACAAGCTAGTAGTAAGTTCGAAAACTTTTTAAGGCTTTGGTTTGACTATGTCCTGATCTTTGAGTTTGAAAAGGATTTTAGAGAACTGAAAACGGGCAGCTGAAGGTGTTAATTACGAAACTTGGCTTGAATTATATACTAGCCAATTACCTTAAGTTTTGAATTGCAAGTTAGTAAGCTTACTTTGATTTTAAGAAGCTTTCTATGTTGAAAATGAAAAGAACCATAAACCATTAGTAGGGTTAGGGCCGTTTTGCTAGACAAGCATGATTTTAATAAAGCAAGCAACTATTAAAGAGAAGTGATTTATGATTCACTTAAAGATGAAACTTACTGTGTGTAACAGTGCCATTTTTTTAATAACCTAACATATTTTAATATGATTTTAACGGCTAAGATAGTGCTAGGCAATAGGCCAGGCCTAGGGAGTTAGACCCAGAAGTGGGAACCCTAAAACACCCTGACGAGGGTAATGCTCGATGATATGTGATAAAAACTTTGAGGGCGGGAACCAGACGTAAGACAAAGCGTAAGTTGTTTTCTCTAAAGGTAATGTTCGATGATGAGTGACAACTGATAAAACTTTGAGAAAGGACTAGATGCAAGATAAGGCATGAGCTTTTTCCCCTACAGAGGACAATACCGAGGTTAGAGCTACTCTGTTGAGACGCATTTTGGCCAAATATTATGTTACATATACCTCGGGGATAACGTGAGTTGTGAGTGATGACCTCACATAGGGCGAGTGTAGATCTCCCCTAGCCAGCACATTATAAGATCTTATGCCTAAAATGAGAAGATATTTTCTTGATAAATGAGAAAATGATTTGAATCATTACCAACGTGGGTATTTCAGGAACTTTAAAGAGTATGTGAGTCTTAAGGAGGCTAGTTTGATTTTTAAACATTTCTTCAAAGAGGCTACCTTGATTTACAGACTATTCTTTAAAGAGGCTAGTTTGATTAGTAAACCATCCTTTGAAGAGGCTAGTATGATTTGTAAATTATTCTTTGAAAACAACATAGGTCACTGCGTGCTCAAATTGCGTATTCGAAGGCATTTTTGCCTATCCTTGTTGCTTACTTGCTTATGTGCCCGAATGCTTGACTATTAAGGAAGTTTGGTTGTTAAGGGTCTAGAAAGGAGCTTGAGTGGCTTGGTATGAAGTTCAGAGGTGATGATTTTCCTTGGGGACTATGATTGCCTAATATGATTGTAATATACAAATGTTGTGTGACTGCTACATATTATTATTATTATTGCCTGTAAACCGTTTTGGATTTTAAGGAGTTCAAAAATACTCATTGAGCGTGTGGTAGCATATTCTATCTCTATTCCCCTTTTTCCCATGTTTTCGAGGTGATAGGTAGCAGGCGATTTACATACGCCAAGTTGGAATATCCCCTTACTTGAAAAGGTGTCATATGTGCACATACAGAAGTAGACTTAAGAGTTAAATGATGTAATATGATGTACCCCTAGAGTTGTAAATGTACGTAAACAAACTACTCCGGTTCATGTATGCATATTATTTAAAAGTCGCTTTGTATGGCCATGTGAGCCAACCATCTGATTAGCTAGTTGTCTTTTTAGCTGAAATTAATTATATTTTGGGATGTAAACCCCAGTACTCTAGATGTGCGATCCGTCGAGTAGTATCCTTTATTTCCTTCTTTATTATTGAACTATATTGTTTGGTATACCCCGAGTGAGTGGCTCGTAGAGTTGTGAACTCCGATGTGTAGCCATTGAGCTTATTCGGTATTCTTTTTTTTACTTGTATTCATTGCAGGGATTTATTGCAAGGCATTAAGCCTGAGAAATAGTCAGTTTTTAGGCGAAACTCTATCTGTTTCACACTAACATTTAAGTAGGAATCAAGAAAGCGTTAATACTTCTAACCCTAGGGGTTATGGGTGTTACAGATGGTTTCAGAGCAAGGTCCTGCGACCACAGGCCACGACTTGAGTCATGTATTTCAGATAGTTATCTAGGAACGCGTTCATGATGATGTGATATATGCCTGCTTTTGTGTGCAAATGTGGGTTTTGTGTGAATGTTGGTGCGTTTAGCTAGTTATGTGCGGCTTAAGTGAACTCATTGATTAAATGAATGAATCATTTGCTAAGGTGTAGGCCGAGTGACTTGTATTCTCATGAACAAGCCAAGTGTTAGCTCAATTGAAAGTTATTTTGCATACACACCTTGGCGATTTAAATCAAAAGTTTCAAGTACACTTGGTTTGAACTCAAACAATTGAGAATGTTTTAACCCCAAGCTCATTCTTTCCCCTTAAGTACGATTTCCTCCTCAGGCCCCACATTGCAGTGAGTAGACGCATTCAATGGTTGGTAGGAAAAGAATTAGAAGCAGTTAAACTATTCTCCTTTTGAAATCCAGAGACTTTGAAACTTAAGATCCTTCATAAATAGTGAGTTAAGGTTTTTCTTTTACATTAAAAGATCTCTCCAGTTTTACAGTTAGGCCTTACTGTTGTATCTGAAGACTTGTATTCGATTTACAATGATGTTCGAGTCTTGTTCTATGGGCATAAGTTTTTATGTGTAAGTGGATGTTTTAAGTACCTACATGGCAAGATGCATTTGTTGCTTAATGTGTTGATCACAAGTTGTTCGTAAGTGACTAAAAGATTACTTTTCCTGACTAAAAGTTCTTTTAGACGATACCCCTTTTTGCGTAAATTCTCAATTGCCAAAGGAACTAAGTGAGAACTTCACATACGCGCGTGTCAATATCGGTGATTGTGATAGAGTCTAGTTGATTGCTGCCTAAGTGTTATTCCGAGCCGTCTGCATATGTGCCATTAATACTGAGATGAGGCCTCAATTTGGATTGTTATTCACATAGGAAGTCTTCCTAGCCTCCCAACATGCAACCACTATCACTTACGAGTCAGCTAGGCGTTATACCCATCGGGGCATGGAACGCTATTCTTATCATAGGATTAATAGTGCCCTGGCTATACCAATCGCAACACACCTAGAACGGAGATAAAAGGAAGAACCTGATAGACTTTGAAATTGTAATACCACATGCATCACCTCGTTACCTCCTTGGGTGACAATCTATACCTTTTCGACATCTTCTTAAGCATTAACACCAAGTGCAGAAGTTGGAATGCCCCACAGTAGAAGGTAGAACCTTCCCATCCATACTAGGAGTTCCTCGGACCTCTACAATTACCTTATGAGACAAATATGTTGCAAAACCTCAACGTATATCCGTAAGACTATTAATGCCATTGTTAGCTTATTAGTGGCTAGACCCTAACAATTTGGACAAACCTCAAGGCATACCCTTGATCTTAGATTTTAAGTAAAGGTTGCAGTCATGTATACTCATCTAGGTGTCCCCTCATAAATCGCTACCACGAACTTACGTGTTTTGAAGCATAAGCATAACGTTATGCAAAATGTAAAGGTCATAGAGGCCCATATAGTTATTTAGGTTTGTTATGCACGGTCGCGCAGGTGTCTTGTGAATAAATTGTCTAATAAATGCACATCTTGGTGTTTGCTTCGCTTGAGTATAGTTATTTAGGTTTGTTATGCACGGTCGTTCAGTTTGGAGATTTGTAGAATAAGCAGAATATCGCCATAACACTGCTGTTGCATCAGTTTATTATGCCTAAATTCTGTTTTGGAGGTTAAGGTTGCTAACTAGGTGATTCAAGGTATTCGAAGAGCAAGCTGAATCTTGTTCAAATTTCATTGCTAAATCAGATTGGTTATGCTTAAATTCTGTTTATGGTAAACAGTACGTACGGTATGCTTGTGTACGTTGATTTCATGAGTTATAGATTGAATTATGGCAATATTGAATTGAGCTTAGTATTTGGACGGCTTCAGGTGAAACTATTAAATGATTTGAGGATCTTATCATCGTTGTTGTGTGAGCAGGGAGCCTGGGTTTGATATTAACCGCAATTATATGGGTTGCGAGCTATATGGAACATTAGATTGATTCTGCTGAAACTGTTCCTACGAAATGTTATGAATGTGCTACTTGTGAGCCCCTTCTTTCTTGTAATGGTTGAATGATGTTATATGATTGATTTGTGCACTTAGAAATCTTTAAAAAGGGGTCGTTAAAAGCTTGCTTCATAATTTCGAATGTTTTTAAATGTCCACGAGTTGCCTGTTAGTTTATTAAGATGCTTGTAGCCTAAAAAGATCTTAAATCATCGAGCTACCCAATGAATGACCCAACTGTATAGTCAATAGGTATAGGAAGTCAAAAAGCAAGCTAGTAGTAAGTTCGAAAACATTTTAAGGCTTTGATTTGATTACGTCCCGATCTTTGAGTTTAAAAAGGATTAAATCAAACTGAAAATGGGCAACTGAAGGTGTTAATTACGAAACTTGGTTTGAATTATATACTAACCAATTACCTTAAGTTTCGAATTACTAGTTAGTAAACTTACGATGATTTTAAGAAGCTTTGTATGTTGAAAGGGAAAAGAGCCATAAACCATTAGTAGGGTTATAGACTGTTTGCTAGACAAGCATGATTTTAATAAAGTAAGCAACTAGTAAGGAGAAGTGATTTGTGATTCACTTGAAGATGAGACTTACTGTGTGTGACAGTGACGTCCTTTTTATACCCTAAGATAGTTTAATATGATTTTAAAGGCTAAGATAGTGCTAGGCAATTGGCCAGGCCTAGGTAGTTAGACCCAGAAGTGGGAATTCTAGAAGACCTTAACGAGGGTAATGTTTAATGGTATGTGATAAAACCTTGAGGGTGGGAACGACGCAAGATAAGGCATGAGCTATTTTCCCCAAAGGTAATGTTCGATGATGAGTGACAAGTGATAAAACTGTGAGGGGGGACTGGATGCAAGATAAGGCGTGAGCTGTTGCCCCCCTCAGAGGATAATATTGAGGTTAGAGCTACTCTACTGAGACGCGTTTTGGCCAAATATTATGTTACGTATACCTTGGGGATAACGTGAGCTGTGAGCGACAACCTCACATAAGGCGAGTGTAGATCTCCCCTAGCCAGCACATTATGAGATCTTATGCCCAAATTGAGAAGATATTTTCTTGATAAATGAGAAAATGATTTGAATCATTACCAACGTGGGTAGTTCAGGAACTTTAAAGAGTACATCAGTCTTGACGAGGCTAGTTTGATTTGTAAATAATTCTTTAAAGAGGTTGGCTTGCTTTATAAACTATTCTTTAAAGGGGCTAGTTTGATTGGTAAACTATCCTTTAAAGAGGCTAGTATGATTTGTAAATTATTCTTTGAAAACAACGTGAGTCCCTACGTTTTCAAAATGCATACTCGAAAGCATTTTGCCCTATCCTTGTTGCTTACTTGCTTATGTGCCTGAATGCTTGACTATTAAAGAAGTTTGGTTGTTAAGGGTCTAGAAAGGAGCTTGAGTGACTTGGTATGAAGTTCAAAGGCGATGATTTTCCTTGGGGACTATGATTGGCTAATATGATAGTAATATACAAATGTTGTGTGGCTGCTACTTATTATTATTATTATTGCCTGTAAATGGTTTTGGTTTTTAAGCGTGTGGTAACTCATCCCATCTCTATTTCCCATTTTCCTAGGTTTTTGATGTGACATATAGAAGTTGATTTGCAAACACCAAGTTGGAATATCCCCTTGCTTGAAAAGGTGTCATGTGTGCACATATAGAAGTAGACTTAAGAGTTAAATGATGTAATATGATGTGCCCCTAGAGTTGTAAATGTACGTAAACAATGTACTCTAGTTCATGTAATGCATATTGTTTAAATGTCACTCTGTATGGCCATGTGAGCCAACCATCTGATTAGCCAGTTGTCTTTTCAGCTGAAATTAGTTATATTTTGGGGTGTAAACCCTAGTACTTCGGATATGTGATCCGTCGAGTAGTATCTTTTATTTCCTTATTTATTATTGAACTATATTGTTTGGTATACCCCAAGCAAGTGGCTCGCAGAGTTGTGAACTCCGATGTGTAGCCGTTGAGATCATTCATATCCTTTTTTTTCCTTCTATTCATTGCAGGGATTTAATGCAAGGCTTTAAGCATGAGAAATGGCCAATTTTTAGGCAAAACTCTATCTGTTTCGCCCCAGAATTTAAGTAGGAATCAAGAAATCGTTAATACCTCTAACCCTAGGAGTTGGGGGTGTTACAGATGGTATTAGAGCAAGGTCCTGGGACCACAGACCGCGACCTGAGTCATGCATTTCATATACTTATCTAGGAATGCGATCTTGATGATGTGATATATGCCTACTTTTGTGTGCAAATGTGGGTTTTGTGTGAACGTTGGTGGGTTTAGCTAGTTATATGCCGCTTAAGTGGGCTCATTGATTGAATGAATGAATCATTTGCTAGGGTGTAGGCCGAGTGATTTGTATTCTCGTGAACAAGCTAAGTGTTAGCTCAATCGAAAGTTCTTTTGCATATACACGTTGGCGATTTAAATCAAAAGTTTCAAGTGCACTTGGTTTGAACTCAAACAATTGAGAATGTTTTAACCCCAAGCTCATTCTTGCCCCTTAAGTACGATTTCCTCCTCGTGTCCCATAATGGAGTGAGCAAACGCACTCAGTGGTTGGTAGGAAAAGAATTAGGAGCCGTTAAACTATTCTCCTTTTGAAAGTTAAGATCCTTCCTAAATAGTGAGTTAAGGTTTTTCTTTTGCATTAAAAGATCTCTCTAATTATACAGTTAGGCCTTACTGTTGCGTCTGAAGACTTGTATTCGCTTTACAATGATGTTCGAGTCCCGTTCTATGGGCATAAGTTTCTATGTGTGAGTGGATGTTTTAAGTACCTACATGCCAAGATGCATTTGTTGTTTAATGTCTTGATAACAAGTTGTTCGTAAGTGACTAAAAGATTACTTTTCTTAACTAAAAGTTCTTTTAGATGATACTCCTTTTTGCATAAATTCTCAATTGCTAAAGGAATGAAGTGAGGACTTCGTATGCGCGTATGTCATTATGGGTGATTGTGATGGATTCTAGTTGATTGTTGCCTAAGTGTTATTCCAAGCCGTCTGCATACGTGTAACACCCACATTCTTTATTTTTCATCAAGTTTAGTGTATTGCATTTTTACATTACAAAATTCGTGTTTTTATTAACTATGCGAGGTAAATTATTATTGATGTGCTTACGCGAATGACAATTTTATTAAAAGAATATTTTTGTCTCTATTAATTATTATTAGTTTTGAAGATCTTCGGTGATTTTTAGTAAGCGTTAATAAAGATTACTAACGGTACTAAATCGAGCAGGAACCTGAGTACGATTATACTGTCAACCTTAGAATTCATTTTGTTGATTTATAAATCGAACGATTACATTAACGATTGGGTTTAGAACAAAAGGTGCGAGATTGGACTAGCGATTTTAGTTGACTGAGCAATTGGCCAAAACAACAACACAAGAAAAAAAAGGAAAAGTGGACTAAAAAGGGGTCGAAGCCCTTCATTTTTCTGAAAAAAACAAAATCACGAAAGGGGGGGTCTCCTTCTGGCTTTCCCGATCCCTCCCCGACAAAGCACATGAAAGAGAGAGAGAGAGAGAGAGAGAGAGGAGGAGGAGGAGGCGTGGTACGGACGGTGACGGTGCCACCCTGGCTCACACCATGCCGGCCCTCCACAACCAAGCGACAAATAGAGGAGAGAGATCGAGCAAACAAACAGAGGGGAACGGGGATTCGGTCACCGATGGCGGCGAGGTTGCTTAACGGTGGGCTTGGCGGCGACGGCAACACCGCGAGCTGTCCATTTGTGACGGCAAAGAGAGAGAGAGATTGAGTAAGAGAGCAAGGGAGTGAGATAAGGATTTGAGAGGTTAGGGTTTGAAACCCTTAGCGCACCATCACCAGGCTCGCCATTGTCGGTGATTGGGCGTGGCTCCGGCGAGAAGCAGACCGAGACAGGGGGTCAGAAATAGGATCCGGGCAAGGCTGATTCAAGTTGGTGGTTAGGGTGCAAAAATGGGTCAAATAACCGGTTTTCAAGCGTCCAAATCGATCCCAAAGCCCTTAGAACGGGTCCTTAGCTTGGAGTCGAGGCGGGCGTTTCTCGCCTCTTAAATTATTAGTAATTTCGAAAACGTTTTCACCTCAAGTTGTGATGCATGTCAGTTTTAGGCTAACTGAAGTGGTGGGAGTGAATATGCATGTTTAATTCAATTAAAATCAGGCTTAGAATGCGCATGTATAGGCTGTCTAAGTGTTCTTTAGAATTGTACTAATTTTCACGCTCGTTTATGCATGTTTAGTTCGACTAAATCCAGGCTTAGGTTAAGCGTGTACAGGCTGTCCAAAAGTTGTTCAAGATTAAACTGATTTTAGGCCTGGAATGATACTCAAATTAGGTCGGAATTAACTCCTTAATTGGGTAGAAAGTATGCCCCGTTTAATGGCAAGAATGTGTGATTATCATGCTTAAACGAATTGGACATTATGGGAGTAAAGAACGCCTTAATTTGATGTATGTTAATTTGGTTATTTTATGCTTAAAAGCAGCTTCGAAATAACCTAAAAATGATTCGAATCGATGTCTGTTAAGTTAACTGATTCATACTTGAGACTGACTTGGAAACGAACTAAGGATGCCTAAAACTGGTGCATGCAGAATTGGTTAGCTCTCGGTTAAAAGTGACTTTGGAAATGACCTAAACATGTTCTAAATCGATACTTGTAAAGTTAGTTCATTCATGTTTAAAAGTGACCTTTCAAACAACTTAAGCATGCTTTGATTGTCACTTCATAAGTTAGTTCGATCATGTTTAAAAGTAGCCCTCGAAACAACATAGCATGCTTTAAATTGATGTATGTTGAATTAGTTGACCCATACTTGGAGATGTTCTCAAAACAACCTAAGAATGTCTTTAAATGACTTATGTTAAGCTGGTTAGTCACGCTTTGGAAATGACATGAACTTGGCATACTTACCTCCTATTCGCAAGTTATGAATGTAGGCTAGTTTCATGCCTTGTGAGTTTATTTCAGTTCGTTAAGTACTTATTTCAAGTTAATGCAATATATGTATATATATATATATATATATATATATATATATATATATATATATATATATAGTATATATGTCCATGTACATACATATATATATATATATATATATATATATATATATATATATATATATATATATATAAATATATATAAATATATATGCTTATATATGTCGTAATGTGCTGCTGGAAGGATGCTACTCGCTTGGTAGGTTTATACGTAGCTATTTCATCTTGGCTATTTTGATAGTATGCTATGGTTATGGAATTGAAAACTGAGTTGGTAGTTGGATGGCTTGAGGATGAACTGATGAGGATTTTGAGGTTCTTTGTGGTCGGTGTTGCGTGAGGAGGGAGCCTGGGTTGTGATTGACCGCAATCGTGTAGATTGCGAGGCCATATGTGGCTTATTCTACTGAGTTGATTATGAAGTGTTTGAATGTGTTACGTGCAAACTCCCTTTCCTTTTATGTCATTAAGTTTCATCTTGCGAGTGAGGGTGAGTTTGAAAAAGGAAGTTTTCATGGTTGTAACTAATAGTAGCCATAACTATTAACAAATGATGGCCTATTTCAGCTATACGAATATAGTTTTGGGAGTGAACTCGCTTGAACAGGAGAATCCCTAAGGAATTTAAATAAAAAGAGAGTACGTTGTATGAAAAAGGATTTCGATGCGAGAGGCAGCAAACTAGTAGTCGTTATGGCCATACGCTTTAAATTGGCTAAGATATTGTGCATAGGGATAATAAGATGGGAGTGAACCGGCTTGAATGGGGGAATCCCTAGCTTAGGGAGTAATCCCAGTAGTGGGAAGCCCTAGAGATCCTGATGAGGGTTAAGGTCCAAAAGTTAGTTATCATCTCGAGAGTAAGAGTTTAACGTGAGCGATAGTCTCACTAGGGGTTGAGAACAGATCTCACGCAATCAGCACATTATGATGATTTTATACCCAGAGTAATTTTCTAATAAGTAAGAAAAGTAGTCGGCGTTTCGCCTTTTCAAGTATTTTAGAAAGAAAGTTTTTAAGGGTCACTATAGGACCAATACGAAAGAGATACTTTTAAAGAATATGCACCTCAAAGAGGCTAAGAAAAGAGCTTTATGAGCCTCAAGAGGCTAGGAAAAGAGTTTTTATGAACCTAAAGAGGCTAAATGTTTTCAGAAAAATAAAGAAAGATTCTTGTACATATCCTATGACTAAGATTCTAAGTGTAGTATGAATGAAATTTCAAGTACAACATGGCCATATCCTTGTAATGCATCGAGCATATGAGTTTGAATGTGCATGTTTAGCTAAAGAAAGCTCCTTGCATAATCTCTACTTCATGTGTTTAAGCATCTCATATGAGTGAATTAGATAGATAAAGCATAAATCACGAATTATATCACATAACCTACGAAAGAAAGTTTTGTGCTTAGCCTTGTTGCTTGCTTATGTGTTTGACTGCTTGTTAGTAAAGGAATTTAGCCTTTCAGGGACCAGGAAATGGGGTTGAGTGGTTAGAATGAGGTTTATGGATAGTGATCCTTCCTTGGGGACTATGGATAGTAAAGTATGAATACGTGATATGTGACTATTAAAGATATTACTGCCTACAACAGTTTTGGTTTTAAGGAGTCGGGGAATACTCACTGTGCGTGTGGTTGCTCACCCTATTACTCTTTCCCCCTTTTCCCTAAGTTTGCATTGTGACAAGTAAAAGCCAAGCCACTTATGCCAAGATGGAGTTTATCCTTGCTTGCAAAGTGTCATGTGTGCCCATTTGAAGGTTGTTATATGTTTAACGAAGCCATGTAATGTATTCCTAGAATTGTAAACGTTTGCAAACAAGTATTCTAATTCATGTAATGCATATTATTTATAAGTCGCTTTGTATAGCCATGTGAGCCAACCATCTTATTAGTCAGTTGTCTTTTTAGCTAAAGTTAGTTACGTTTTGGGATGTATGCCCCAGTACTCCGGTTATGTGAACTGTTGAGTTGTATCTTTCATGTCTCCCTTATTAATGAACTATATTGTTTGATGTACTCCGAGCGAGTTACTCATTGAGTTATGAACTTCGCCATGTAGCTGTTGAGCTTATTTTAGAATGTTTTATGCTTCCGTTGAGTGCAGGGGTTTATTGTAAGGCTTTTAACCTAAAAACGGTCAGTTTTCAGCGAAAACTCTGCCCATTTTGCCCCGTCAAGTTAAGTAGGAAGTTAGCAAAACGTAAAGCTCCTGGCCTTAGGGGCTGGGGTTGTTATAATACGTGCCATTAATACTTGGATGAAGCCTTAATCTGGATTGTTATTCACATAGGAAGTCTTCCTAGCCTCTCGACATGTAACCACTGTTCCTTACGAGTCGGCTAGGGTTTATGCATATCGGGGCATGGAACGCTATTCGTATCATAGGATTGATAGTGCCCTGGCTATACCAACTGCAGCACACCTGGAACGAAGATAAAAGGAAGAACATGACAAACTTTGAAATTGTAATACCACATGAATCACCACGTTACCTCCTTGGGTGATGATCTATACCTTTTCAACATCTTCTTCAGTATTAACACCAAGTGCAGAGGTCAGAATGCCCCACAGTAGAAGGTAGAACCTTCCCATCCATACTAGGAATTCCTCGGACCTCCACAATTACCTTATGAGACAAACATGTTGTAAAACCTCCACGTATATCCGTAAGGCTATTAACGCCATTGTTAGCTTATCGGTGGTCAGATCCTAACAATTTGGATAAACCTCGAGGCATGCCCTTGATCTTAGATTTTAAATAAGGGTTGCACTCATGTATACTCGCCTAGATGTCCTCTCATGAATCGCTACTGCGAACTTACGTGTTTTGAAGTATAAGCATAATGTTATACAAAATGTAAAGGTCATGGAAGCCCATATAGTTATTCAGGTTTGTTATGCACGGTCATACAGGTATCTTGTGAATAAATTGTCTAATAAATGCACATCTTAGTGTTTGCTTGACTTGAGTTTAGTTTGGCATGTGACTGAATTAACCAAATGCTTTAACTGATATAATCCGCAATAAGGTTTGACCTATGAGTCGTTATTTGCATTCTGTGAATTATATGATCTCATGTTATAGCTGAGTAACTGCATGCGCATGTATTTAAAGCATGATAAGGCGGCCATAGGAACTTGCATTCACATATTCTTGCCCTTGTATCCTATGTTTGATCGGAAGGCATACTAGTGTACCATGCTTATAGTTGAAAATCTCGACTCTACACTCATCAGAGAAGTTATGTTAGATAATGACTAGCATAGATCATATAGCATAAGGACGTGACGTGATTAAGTTACCTTGTACTATACCCTATGTGATGAGTTTCATGTATTGCACGGTAGTTTTTGTGGAAAAACCCTTACAATTGTACCTTCATTGGGTGCTATGTTTGTTAATATTTTTGCCCTGTTATATTTAGGGTCCTAAATTTAAGCCTATAATCCTAACATCATGTCGCATCTTTCTATGATTCAGAAATAACCAGTTCTGAATGAGACTTGATGGTAGAACATTATGATAGCTAGGGCATAAGTGCGATACTTGATGCATGAACTTGACATTAAATTTAGCATAACCAAGAAACCATGTATCTACCTCCCTTAAATGACTTATGTTTAGACTTATGCTGGACTTTTACCGCCCTTTAACTTACATTCTTGCCATAACATTTTCCTTTCAATTTGTTCCTATCGATATGTAATGCTGGTTCATGTTGCGTGTGATTCTGAATCCTTGGTTTGCTCTACTATCGGCTCTACGTAATGCTAATGTGATTTCGAGTGCTATTTCAAGTTCTGTCATTGTTAATGTGACGTGATATGATGTCTCTGCTACTTTAGCGTGATGTGGTAGCTTCTTGGTTAATTGATTTAACCTTAGAGTGATTTGATATCTTCATGCCTTTGAATGAACCTAACTAAGTTAATAGCCTTCATTCGAACTTGACATGTCCTATATAAGTTGTCATGAATGAAAGGCCTAAATGTTAGTTGGGATTGATGTACAGACACAAGAATGTTAGTGCATATGTTTTCCTTTTGTAAGTTACTTGTGGCATACGTGTTAGATGGGTTCATATTGCTTATGATTCCTAGGCTTAAGAATGCTGAGTTGTTGATTCTATGTAATGCCATTGTACTAAAGAGATGCTACGTGATGCTAAGTGATGTCCTTATTACTCTAATGTGTTATAGGAGTCCCTATATTAACCGGTTTGTTCTTAACGGTGTCTTGAATTCATGCTTTAGAAAGAAACTACCTGCATATGACCTTGAGATGTCATGACCCAATTATCACACCCTTCAATGCGATTATTAACGATGCGCATACATAGAGTAGCTGTTCATTATACAAATAGTGTCTACATAATTGAGGGTCGGTGTTCGTTTTTAAATAAGCTTAATATGGTTTTCCATGCCAACTCATTTACCCATCTTCTATGCATTTGCCCTCGGCACCTAAATAGAGTGAGTAGACGCTTGAGAGGATTGGCGAGGAGGAGACTGGATACTATAAGCCTCTTTTTTGGTTTCAATTAATTATAAAACAAGAATATGGATTTTAGTCCGATTTGTGTAGATTGTGTCAAGTGTGCGCACATCTTAGGTATGAATGAACTGAGCTTTGGAATTTCGAGGACGAAATTCTTTTAAGGGGGGAGAATGTAATATCCGCGCTCTTTAATTTTACGTTAAGTTGACTGTCTCGACTTATGGCATTATAAAATCGTATTTTATTAACTATATAAGTTAAAATATTATTGATGTGCTTATATGAGCGGTAATTTTATTAAAACGGATATTATTATTGCTATTATTATTATTATTATTATTATTATTATTATTATTATTATTATTATTATTATTATTATTATTAGTTTGAAAATTTTTCGATGATTCTAATAAGCATTAATGAGAATTGTTAAAGGATACTAAATCGAGTAGGAACCTGAATATGATTAGATTGTCAACCTTCGAATTAGTTTCGAGGTTTATTAAATCGAGCCTTGACGTATTTGGGAACGATTAATCGACAAGAGATCGTATTATTGACTCGAGTTTAGAACACGGGGTATGAATTTAGATTAGCGGTGTTAATTATTGAGCAACTTGGAACAAAAAAAGGAGAGAAGGGGAGGGGTATTTTTCTAAATGTGCCAGGCTCCATTTTCTTCCTCTCCCAGATGCGAACCCTGACCCACCCCATTCGTCTCTCTTTCTGCTCTTCATCATGTCCTTCATCTCCTTCACCATACATGCGGCCACCAAGCTCTGAAATTCCTTCAATTCTTCATAAAAACAGCTCGCCTTGACCCTCATTCAACCTCCCCCAGACGCAAATGAACCTTTGGTGTGAATATGGGCAAAAATCTGAACGGAATCACCACGTTTTTAGTGGAATCATGTGTCGAATTTAGACTCCAAACACTTATAAAATCTTGGCCATGCAATCTTATTTCTGGCTACTTCAAATCCTCTATAAATTGTGTGTGGATTTGCTATACCAAACATCCATCACAATCTCAAGATAGTGAGCAAATTCTAGTCAGATTGGGGGTCCGAATTGCGTGGGTGAGGCATGGTTTGGGGTCTGTTCGTGCAGTCAGCGGGCAAGGGTTGAAGATTTGGGGTTTTTCCAGCACTCAAAGACGAGCCTAGCAACCTTTGAACGAGTCTCTAGCTTGGATCGAGGTGGGGATTCTCTTCCTCCTAAATTGTTAGGAATTTCAATGAATTTTATTGATTTTGGTTAGTGCATGTTTGAATTCTAATTTAGTAATCAGTGTTTAGAGAATTTAAAACTGAAATTGGGTAATTATAATGATGATGCTGATTTCGAGATTTTTGCATGTTGAGTTGATGCGTGACTTTACTGACCGGTCAGTTTGGAGATTTGTAGAATAAGCAGAATATTGCCATAATGCTGCTGTTGCATCAGTTTATTATGCCTAAATTCTGTTTTGGAGGTTAAGGTTGCTAACCAGGTGATTCGAGGTATTCATAGAGGAAGCTGAATTCTGTTCAAATTCTATTGCTAAATCAGATTGGTTATGCTTAAATTCTGTTTATGGTAAATAGTATGAACGGTACACGTGTATGTTGATTTCATGAGCTATAGATTGAATTATGGCAATATAGAATCGAGCTTGGTAATTGGATGGATTGAGGTGAAACTATTGATTGATTTGAGGATCTTATCATCGTTGTTGTGTGAGCAGGGAGCCTGAGTTTGATATTAATCGCAATTGTGTGGATTCCAAGGTATATGGAACATTAGATTGATTATGCTGAAATTGTTCTTGCAAAATGTTATGAATGTGCTACTTGTGAACCCCTTCCCTCTTGTAATGGTTAAATGATATTATATGACTGATTTGCGAACTTAAAAATCTTTATAAAGGGGTCGTTAAAAGCTTGCTTCATAATTGTGAATGTTTCTAATTGTCCATGAGTTGCTTGTTAGTTTATTAAGATGTTTGTAGCCTAAAAAGATCTTAAATCCTCGAAGTACTCAATGAATGACCCAACTGAACAGTCAATAGGTCTAGAAGGTCAAAAAGCAAGCTACTAGTAAGTTCAAAAATGTTTTAAGGCTTTGGTTTGATTATGTCCCGATCTTTGAGTTTAAAAAGGATTTAAGCGAACCGAAAATGGGCAACTGAAGGTGTTGATTACGAAACTTGGTTTGAATTATATACTAGCAAATTACCTTAAGTTTCAAATTGCGAGTTAGTAAACTTACTATGATTTTAAGAAGGTTTCTATGTTGAAAATGAAAAGAACCATAAACCATTAGTAGGGTTATGGGTTATTTTGCTAGACAAGCATGATTTTAATAAAGTAAGCAACTATTAAAGAGAAGTGATTTGTGATTCACTTGAAAATGAAACTTACTGTGTGTGACAGTGACATCCTTTTTATAATCTAAGATAGTTTAATATGAATTTAAAAAAGATAGTGCTAGGTAATTGGCCAGGCCTAGGGAGTTAGACCCAGAAGTGGGAACCCTAGAAGGCCCCGACGAGGGTAATGTTCGATGATATGTGATAAACCCTTGAGGGTGGGAACTGGACGCAAGATAAGGCATGAGATATTTCCCCGAAAGGCAATGTTCGATGATGAGTGACAAGTGACAAAACTGTGAGCGGGGACTGGACGTAACATAAGGCGTGAGCTGTTGTTCCCCACAGAAGACAATATCGAGGTTAGAGCTACTCTACTCAGATGCGTTTTGGCCAAATATTATGAGATCTTATGCCTTCACATAGGGAGAGTTTAGATCTCCCCTAGCCAGCACATTATGAGATCTTATGCCTAAAATGAGAAGATATTTTCTTGATAAATGAGAAAATGATTTGAATCATTACTAACGTGGGTATTTCAGGAACTTTAAAGAGTATATGAGTCTTGAGGAAGCTAGTTTGATTTGTAAATAATTCTTTAAAGAGGTTAGCTTGATTTATAAACTATTCTTTAAAGAGGCTAGTTTGATTGGTAAATTATCCTTTGAATAGGCTAGTGTGATTTGTAAATTATTCTTTGAAAACAACATAAGTCCCTACGTTTTCAAAATGCATACTCGAAAGCATTTTGCCCTATCCTTGTTGCTTACTTTCTTATGTGCCTGAATGCTTGACTATTGAGGAAGTTTGGTTGTTAAGGGTCTAGAACGGAGCTTGAGTGGCTTGGTATGAAGTTCAGAGGCGATGATTTTTCTGAGGACTATGATTGCCTAATATGATAGTAATATGCAAATGTTGGGTGGCTGCTACTTATTATTATTATTATTGCCTGTAAATGGTTTTAGTTTTTAAGGAGTTAAGAAATACTCACTGAGTGTGTGGTAGCTCATCCCATCTCTATTCCCCTTTTTCCCTGGTTTTCGACGTGACAGGCAGAAGTTGATTTACATGCGCCAAGTTGGAATATCCCCTTGCTTGAAAAGGTGTTATGTGTGCACATATAGAAGTCGACTTAAGAGTTAAATGATGTAATGTACCCCTAGAGTTGTAAATGTACGTAAACAAAGTACTCCAGTTTTTGTAATGCATATTGTTTAAAAGTCGCTCTGTATGGCCATGTGAGCCAAGCATTTGATTAGCCAGTTGTCTTTTCAGTTGAAATCAGTTATATTTTGGGATGTAAACCCAGTACTCCGGATGCGTGATCTGTCGAGTAGTGTCTTTTATTTCCTTCTTTATTATTGAACTATATTGTTTGATATACCCCGAGCGAGTGGCTTATAGAGTTATGAACTCCGGTGTGTAGCCATTAAGCTTATTCGGTATCCTTTTTTTACTTCTATTCATTGCAAGGATTTAATACAAGACTTTAAGCTTGGGAAATGGCCAGTTTTTAGGCGAAACTCTATCTGTTTTGCCCCAGAATTTAAGTAGAAATCAAGAAATCGTTAATACTTCTAACCCTAGGGGTTGGAGGTGTTAGAGATGGCATCCAAGCAAGGTCCTGCGACTATAGGCCGGGACCTTAGTCATGCATTTCATGTGGTTATCTAGGAACGCGTTCATGATAATGTGATATAAGCCTACTTTTGAGTTCAAATGTGGGTTTCGTGTGAACGTTGGTGCGTTTAGCTAGTTATGTGCGGCTTGGGTGAGCTCATTGATTGAATGAATGAATCATTTGCTAGGGTGTACACCGAGTGACTTGTATTCTCAGGAACAAGCTAAGTGCTAGCTCAATCGAACGTTCTTTTGCATATACAACTTGGTGATTTAAATCAAAAGTTTCAAGTGCACTTGGTTTGAACTCAAACAATTGAGAATGTTTTAACCCCAAGCTCATCCTTACCCCTTAAGTACGATTTGCACCTCAGGCCCCATAATGGACTGAGTAGATGCGCTCAATGGTTGGTAGGAAAAGAATTTGAAGCAGTTAAACTATTCTCCTTTTAAAACATAGAGACTTTGAAAGTTAAGATCTTTCCTAAATAGTGAGTTAAGGTTTTTCTTTTGCCTTAAAAGATATCACTAATTATGCAGTTAGGCCTTACTGTTGCATTTGAAGACTTGTATTCGCTTTACAATGATGTTCGAGCCTTGTTCTATGGGCATAAGTGTCTATGTGTAAGTGGATGTTTAAGTACCTGCATGCCAAGATGCATTTGTTGCTTAATGTCTTAATAACAAGTTGTTCGTAAGTGACTAAAAGATTACTTTTCTTGACTAAACGTTCTTTTAGACAATACCCCTTTTTGCGTAAATTCTCAATTGCTAAAGGAACTAAGTGAGAACTTCGTACGCGCGCATGTCAATATGGGTGATTGTGGTAGAGTTTAGTTGATTGCTGCCTAAGTGTTATTCCGAGCCGTCTACATACGTGCCATTAATACTTAGGTGAGGCCTTAATCTAGATTGTTATTCACATAGGAAGTCTTCCTTGCCTCCCAGCATTTAACCACGATTACTTACGAGTTGGCTAGGCGTTATGCTCATCGAGGCATGGAAGGGTATTCTTATCATAGGACTGATAGTGCCCTGACTATACCAACCGCAACACACTTAGAACAGAGATAAAAGGAAGAACCTGACAGACTTTGAAATTGTAATACCACATGCATCACCTCGTTACCTCCTTAGATGACAATCTATACCTTTCCGACATCTTCTTAAGCATTAACACCAAGTGCAGAATTCGGAATGCCCCACAGTAGAAGGTAGAACCTTCCCATCCCTACTAGGAGTTCCTCGGACCTCCATAATTACCTTATGAGACAAATGTGTTGCAAAACCTCAACATATGTCTGTAAGACTATTAACGCCATTGTTAGCTTATTGGTGGTAAGATCCTAACAATTTGGACAAACCTCAAGGTATACCCTCGATCTTAGATTTTAAATAAGGGTTGCACTCATGTATACTCATCTAGATGTCCTCCCATGAATCGCTACCACAAACTTATGTGTTTATAAGCATAACATTTTGCAAAATGTAAAGGTCATGGAAGCCCATATAGTTATCCAGGTTTGTTATGCACGGTCATGCAGGTGTCTTGTGAATAAATTGTCTAATAAATGCACATCTTGGTGTTTGCTTGGCTTGAGTTTGGTTTAGCATATGACTAAATTAACTAAATGGTTTTAACTTATGTAATTCATGGCATGGTTTGACCTATGAGTCGTTATTTGCATTCCGTGAATTATATGATCTCATGTTATAGCTAAGTAACTGCATGTGCACGTATTTAAAGCATGATGAGGCGACCATAGGAACTTACATTCACATATTCTTGCACTTGTACCCTATGTTTGATCGGATGGCATACTAATGTACCATGCTTATAGTTGAAATTCTCGACTCTACACTCATCAGAGAAGTTATGTTAGATAATGACTAGCATAGATCATATAGTCTAAGGACGTAACGTGATTAAGTTACCTTATACTATACCCTATGCGATGAGTTTCATATATTGTATGGTAGTTTTTGTGAAAAAAACCTTAGAATTGTGCCTTCATTGGGTGTTATGCTTGCTAATATTTTCGTCCTGTTATATTAAGGGGCCTAAATTTAAGCCTATGATCCTGATATCATGTTTTATATTTCTATTATTCAGAAATAACTAGTTCTGAATGAGACTTGATGGTAGAACATTATGATAGTGAGGGCATAAGTGTGATACATGATGCATGAACTTGACATTAAATTTAGCATAACTAAGAAATCATGTATCTACCTCCCTTAAATGACTTATATTTAGACCTATGCTGGACTTTTACCACCCATTGACTTACATTCTTGCCATTGCATTTTCCTGTCAATTTGTTCCTATTGATATGTAATGCTGGTTCATGTTGCATGTGATTCTTAATCCTTGGTTTGCTTTGCTATCGACTCTACGTGATGCCAATGTGATTTCGAGTGCTACTTCAAGTTCTGTCATTGTTAATGTGACGTAATATGATGTCTCTGCTACTTTAGTGTGATATGGTAGCTTCCTAGTTAATTGATTTAACCTTAGAGTGATTTGATATCTTCATGCCTTTGAATGAACCTAACTAAGTTAAAAGCCTTCATACAAACTTGACATGTCCTGTATGAGTTATCATGAATGAAAGGCCTAAAAGTTAGTTGGAATTGATGTACAGACATAGGAATGTTAGTGCATATATTTTCCTTTTGTAAGCTACTTGTGGTATACGTGTTAGATGGGTTCACATTGCTTATGATTCCTAGGCTTGAGAATGCTGAGTTGTCGATTCTATACAATGCCATTGTACTAAAGAGATGCTACGTGATGCTAAGTGATGTCCTTATTACTCTACTTGAGCCGGAGCCACTTATTCCTGTCACATTATAAGAGTTCTTCTCAGTGGCCTTTTTTAATTGAGTCACTATTAAAGTGACCTCATGTACTAAGCTGGAAGATGATGAAGAAGAAAAGCAGGAAAAAAAAAAAAAGGGCAGCCCGATGCACAAGCATCCCGCGTTCACGCAGGGTCTGGGGAAGGGCCGCACACCAAGGGGTGAATTGTAAGCAGCCTAACCTAACTTTGTCAGTGGCTGATTCCATGGCTCGAACCCGTGATCTTTTGGTCACACGGAGAAGAAAAGCAGGACGATTGTCAAAAAGGGGATGATAAAACTCTAACTGTCTGAGGGGCCTTACTAGCATGTATCGTTGGAGGCAAATCTTTCGCTTACCAGAAGAGATGTGTTAGTGTGTTGCTGCTGCCTTTCACTACCCAAAGCTTTATGCTAACAAGGTCAAAGATGTTAAAGAATCCTCAAAAGGCCTTGCCTAGTATGCCATTTTCAGCACAACTATCACTTTCACTAATGATGACTTGTTGCTAGGCTCCAAACATCACAATTGTCCTTTATTTGTGACTGGTTATATCAGGGAGCAAAAAGCCAAGCTCGTCTTGGTAGAAAAAGGTTCATATGTTAACATCATACCTAAGTCTATAATGAATGGACTGGGAATCACGGTAAAAGAGCTTTTTAAGAGCCTAATGGTAATTCAAGGGTTTAGCCTAATGAGTCAGCGTACGATCGACACGATTTGCCTAGAGATAATAATGAGAGATCTATAAACATCTTCAACCTTCCATATAATAGACTCCAAAACTTCCTACAAATTGTTTCTTGGATGCCCGTGGCTCCATGAGCATGAAATAGTGGCTTCTACCCTCTATTAATGTCTTAAGCATTATTGTGCGGTAAGAAGAAGATCAACAATGATGTCAAGCCATTTGTAAAGGCAAAATCACATTTTGCTGATTCTAAATTCTGTGAAGAAGGCACTGCAGCCAAGGAGACTATGCCCTCAATAATTTCCTTCACATGTACAAGCGAGTCAAAGGCTGCAAAGAATTCTTAAGTGGTACTGAGACGTAATGACGTAAACCAACAATAGTATTGTAAGGGAGATGGTGAACTAGAGACTATAAGCCAACTTGCTAATCAAGACGGTAAGCAATTGATGGTTTCCACAAACTACATGCCATCGGTCTTAAGATATGTTCTCGAAGCTCATCGTAAGGAGTGGCAAATACTCTTCAGTGGGTGCACAAGTGAAAATGTTGGGGTCAAGGCTATCAAGAAGGAAAATGGGGATAACCTGAGCACGCTTAAAGAAAGTGTTATGTAGCCGATGCAAAACATATACCAGCCTAAGGTGCGTAGACCGCCTTTGCTTGGATTTATCTCTTATTCTAAGACCTTATTAGATTAAGATGAGAGCTTTCTAAATGCACAAACGAAGGAAGGATTCGATCCAAATGCATATGAGCTTATGGAGACTTTGAATTATGATTTTAACAATCCTGCTATGTTAGGCAAAGTAATAGAGGCGGAAACCTACAGCCACAATAAAATGCAAAAGAAGATTCAAGAACTAAGAGGCTTAGTAGAAGTCTCAGAAGTGGGTCTTGGTTAGACACCATCATAACCAATAAGGACATCAGTACAATATAAGGGCATGTAGTATGTGGTTCAAACGTATCTCTGCTGAAAAAGTAGATGAGAATGAGGATGAAAATGCTTAACCTCCGATAAAGTATTCTGTATTTGATAGGGTACAACTATGCACTCAAGGAAACGACCATTCGTCTTCACTAAAATTCGGAGAAGTAAAGAGTCATGCACAACCAAAGCCTTCGATGTTTAACAGAATTATGAAAGGAAGGGAATTATCAAGCCCACCATCCCAAGAACAAAAGGATTTAGTGTTCAATCAACTTAGTGATGGAAACGAAGTACAAGGTTCTATCCCTTCTTGCATGAAGCAGTTTCCAACCCTTAATGTAAAGAGAGATGGTTTACTAAGGATGAAGAGGCGCATTGTAGTCTTTACTCGTCAGGTAATTCTGACACCCACAAAGAACATGAGCAAGAAGTGACTTCTTCTAATCATATCATAGTCCAAGAATATGAAGACTCAGAATCAGAAATAGAATGTGTAGAGAATCCTGAAACTCTTGAAGATAGGAGGCAAGATATAGTCGATGATTTGAAGGAATTAAATTCGAAACTCTCGAGGAACCTCGCCCCTTCTATGTAGGTTCATTGCTTACACCTGAGGAAGAAAATGAGCACTTCAATCTCCTCTCCAAGTACAAGGATGTGCTTATATAGAGTTACAATGAAATGTTATGGCTTTATCCCAAAGTCATAGTCCATCGCTTATCCCTCAGGAGGGGGGCTTCACCCAAAAAGTAGCTTCAAAGGCGTTTTTGCCTGGAGTTAGTACCCAAAATCAAAAAAGAGGTCAGCAAACTCATAGAGGTAGGATTCATTTGTGAGGTGAAATACCCAACTTGAATTGTAAATGTTGTCCCTATAAGAAAGAGGAATGGGCTACTTCGTGTCGGCATAGACTTCTGGGATCTCAATAATGCTTGCCCAAAAGATGACTTCTCGTTATCCATCACTGAGCTCATGATTGATTCAACCATGGGACACAAAGCCCTGTCCTTACAGATGGTAGTGCAGCGTACAATCAAATCCAAATGGCACTCACTGATCAGGAAGCCACAGCCTTTCGCGAAAGGCATCTTTTGGCATAATGTGATGCCGTTTGGTTTGAAGAACTCCGGAGCGACATACCAAAGAGCAATGCAAGCTATCTTTGACAACATGTTACATAAAATAGTGGAGTGTTATGTTGACGATCTTATAGCCAAGTTAAAAAGGAGATCGGACCACCTACAAGACCTTCCTCGAATTTTTTACAGGCTAAGGAGATGTCAACTAAAGATGAATATTCTTAAATGTGCATTTAGTGTCACTTCAGGGAAGTTCCTACGCTTTATACTTAGGCATAGAGGCATCAAGATTGATCAGGCCAAAATTAAGGCAATTCAAGAGATGCTTGCCCAGAAAAACCTTAATGCTTATGACGTCCTCAAGGTCATTTGGCTTATATTAGAAGGTTTATGTCTAACCTATCCAGTTGTTGCCACCCATTCCACCACCTCATCAAGAAGGGTGCACAATTTGAATAGAACTAGTAATGCCAAAAAGCTTTCGATAGTATCAAGAAGTACTTATCAGGCCCACTAGTTCTTGGGGCATCAATCCCAGGAAAGCCTCTTTTACTCTACATTACTGCTCAAGAAAGGTCCTTAGGGGCATTATGTTCCTAACTAAATGAGGAAGGCAAAGAAAGAGCTCTATATTACTCATGTCACACTTTGGTTATGGCCAAGCTAAATTACTCCCCGGTTGAAAAGATGTGTTTGGCTTTCATGTTCGCCATTCAAAAATTAAAGCATCACATGCAAGCTCATAGAGTGTGGGTGATTTCTAAAGCTCGCCCCATCAAATATATCTTATCAAGGCCAATTCTGAGAGGCGACTCGCAAAGTGGGCTATAATCTTGAAGCAATATGACCTCGTTTATATGCCACAAAAGGCTGTTAAAAGGAAAGCATTGGTAGATTTCTTGGCAGATTGCCCAATCCCTGATACTTGGGAGCTAAATGATGACTTACTTGGGAAAGAGGAGTTCTTTATTGATATCCTCCCACCTTAGGATATGTACTTCAATGGAGCCACGAGACATGATAGGGCGAGTGCTAGAGTAGGTTTTACCTCTCCTAAAAAACATGTCCTCACTTGTTTATTTATGCTAACTTCGATATGTTCAAACAATGTGGCTAAATATCAGGCATTGATCTTGGGCCTTTAAAGGGATATCGAGATAGGAATCAAGGACCTTAACATCTATGGTGATTCCCAATTGGTCATCAAGCATCTTCTCGGGGAATACGAAGTCAAAAATTATGAGCTCGTGTCACACCATCAATGTGCTTTGCGGTTGCTTGATAAGCTTGAAAATGTCAAGCTAGAGCACATTCCTAGGAGTGCCAACAAGATGGCTAACGCATTTACAAATCTTGCGGCCACTTTGGCACTAGGGCAGAAGAAAGCATGAACGTCCCTATTTGCAATTAGTGGGTTGTTACACCCCTTGATGAAGAACTTGAAGAAGAGTTCAATGCATTTAATGCTCAAGAAGTGGAGGAAGAAGACTACCACTAACAATCATTCATCATTTATAGCATGGGAAGCTCCCTAATGATCTGAGGCATAAGACAAAAATTCAAAGAATAGCTCCCCACTTCCTTTACTTCAATAAAACACTTTATCGGACACTCCTTTCTTGGCCTTTGTTTGTGATGTTTGGATAATAAAGAAGCCAGACAAACACTGGAGGAAGCACATGCAAGCGTATGTGGTGCACATTAAGGGGAACCCACATTGTATAATCAGATCAAAAGAATGGGTTACTATTGGCCTACTATGGCGGAAGACTACATCGATTGTGCAAAATGCTGTGAGGGTTGCCTGTTCTATGCCAATTTCATTCATCAACCACCAAAATCGCTCCATCTGACTGTGGTATCTTAGCCATGTGAAGTTTGGGGGCTTGATGTTATGGGTCCTATCACTCCAAGGTCTTCTGTTGGTCACTAACACATCTTCGTGCCAGCTGACTATTTTTCAAATTGGCAAAAGCAATCCTGCTAAAAGAAGTTAAAAAAGAAAATGTCATTGATTTTATTCGAATGCATATCATCCATCGATATGGCGTGGCTCGATATTATCACTGAAAATGACAAACTGTTTGTTAACAAGCTGGTGAATGACCTCCATGAAAAGTTTAAGTTTGCACAGCACAAATCTTTAATGTATAATGCACTACAAATGGGTTGGTAGATGCTTTCAATAAGATGCTCTATAACTTATTGAGCAAAGTGGTGGCAAAGTGAAAATGGGATTGGCACGAAAGGGTATAAGAGGCTCTTTAGGCATACGAAATGACATACAAGACACTAACTCAACTAGCTCCTTTCTCACTAATGTATGGGGTTGAAGCGGTATTGCCTTTAAAACTTTAAATCCCTTAACTTCATATTGCCATATAGGAAGGCTTGATCAAAGATGAAAATCACAAGCTTCTCTTGGTTGAGATCAAGGCTTTTAATGAAAAAATGCTTCGAGCACAACAAAAGTTGGAATTTTATCAAGCTCACTTATCATGAGCATTCAACAAAAAAGTGTAACCGTGTTCATTTTAGATTGGAGATCAACCGCTCACAGTAAGGATTCCAATCATTATCCCGTACAAGACTGGAAACTAGTTCACTTCCAAGTAGGGATGACCCTTATGTGATTTGGGAAGTCTACACAAACGGTGCTTATAGGAGTCGGTGCTGACAAAGTGCGAATTGGACTGATAAATAGTGAGTTCCTAATGCTTTACTATCCTTAATGTATTGATACATTTAAGCCCCCAAACATGAGCCTTAATGTTCATTCTTTTAAGTCAAATTCCATTGTACTACTCCTGGCCTACAAGAGTATAAACTGTGAACAACTAAACAATTTTTCTTTTTTGTTCGAACTACATATCCTTTAGGGTGCTACACTCCCTTCAGGTACATAGGCAACTTTGGTATGCAACCGAGTACAGTCGCACAAAATAAAATAAAATAAATGAAGTTTGTTGATGCTAAATAAAGAAGGTCATTCAGTCTAGCTATGGGTTCACCTGATTGTAAGTTTTAGACGGCTTATGAGTTTAAGGAGAAACATAGAGATTTAGCTTGGTATAAATTCATCTGTCGTCATAAAGTCGATAATGGAGAAATCCAAATCACAAGGAAAGTGAGCCAGAACACATGTGCAACAATGAATAAAAGAAAATTTCATCTTAACTTTATTCAATAGATATCAAGTTTACATCACAAAAGTGCAAAGTGCATTACAAATCCATCTTAAAAAGGGGGAGTTAGCTATGGATTCCATTAGAAATTCTTCAAATATTCACAAGACTGCTTTATGTAGGCTTCAATCTTCTCTAAACTAGGTTTTGTAGCTACGTCAATCACTTCAACAACATTAATTATGTCAACATGACCCTAGAAATCAAAAACTTCTAGCTCAATCTCTTGAAGCAAATGCTTGCTATTAAGATCTTTTGTTTGATCTTTCAAAAGTTGAAGCTCTTTCAGTAGCTTCTCATGCCTCAATTCAACCAACGTTAGCTTAACTACCTTTGCTTCATAATGGGTGCCTTTTGTGTTTAATTGTTGGGAGGTTGCATCAAGCTTACCTTGCCCCTCAATGCAATAAATATCTTGTTCTTCAACAGATGTTCGACTAGATTAGCTCTGTTACAGGTCTTTAAGGTCACATGCTTGCTTGATTAACCCTTTAACCTTGCTCTCCAAAGGAGTGAGTTAACGCCTCTTTGAAGGATGGTGGTATAAAGGTTGTCAAAATCATCTGTAAGAGAAGAAAGTCCATCAAAAGGGGTGCGAGACACCTCATCGAGTATGGCTTTACCGAACACCCATGTAGCATTCTTATCTACCTCTTTTATAACAACATCAACATTGAAGGCAGAAATCCCCCCTTGTAGAGCTCTCAAAGGACGCTGTGGATGGGGTACTGGTGAAAGAGCATTGGCCTTACGGATGGACTCAACCTCATCATTGTTCAGGAACAAATACGTTTGGAACCATCTTGTCTTGATCTGTTGTTGAATAAATCTTTACCAAAAGAAGGTATTCGTTTAATTGACAAAAAGCACTGACCACGTGTGCCAATTTCTTTTTGAAGTTCACATCATCGCTTTCTCCCTATTAAAAAAATATGGTGAGATGACGAAAGTGAGATACGCATTTGGAAAGAAAGCATATTTGTTTTAAAAAAAGAAATAAAAAAAGGAAAATGGGGAATTACCATGCACTCAATAGGGTTAGGTTCATCATCAAGGATATCTATGATACTTTGCGCACCTTTTGGAGGTACCTCGATTACCTTTTTGCTACTTGGTTCACAAACTTTGAGGGGCAGTTTGTCATGTCCATCAATGGTATGATTAATCATAGACTTAAGCTTTTGTCTACATATTTGAATAAGTGAACATTTGAAATGTTCCTTAATATCATTTGTTACCTGTGGTAATGGAGCAGTGCTTTGAATAGGGATTGCATGGCTAGGTGTTTCTTAGATGGCAACATCTATTCCTTGGATCTCGACATGGAAAGAACCATCCTCTGTTGGTGCAACAAAATGCTCTAAGGGCTTCCAAGAATGAACAAACTCAATCTTTGGCTTAAAACTAAGTTTGCCTTCATCCTTTGAAATGTTCATGTCAGATAAATCACTTTGTTTCCTTTTGGAGTCACTGGCATGTGGACTAAAAGTCGAAGAAATGAACATCTTAGACCACCGCTTGCGAAATGCGTAAGTAGTATTTCTCTTGAGTAAATTGCATCACCTAGGAAGTAATTGGGAGCCTGTTCCATAGCGTGTGTGCACGTGTTGATAGCAAAGGATTGTTTCAAGATTAGGAAAATTATCGAAGTCCAAATCAGTAGTAATGTCCTAATGGAAACCAAATTATCTACTAAATCGATCAAGGCAGTAGTGCTCCAGGGTAAGGTTGTGCTCACAACGGTAAAAGATAAAACTCAAACAGATACTGATAAAATAAGCAAAGTCAGTTCTTGACAGTTTACCATGATACGTGAGAGTCTCCTTAAGTCGGTTGATGATGGATGAGTACCAGCGAAGGCCCCTCCTAAAGCCGATAAGTTTAGGTGCCTCTTGGACATAAAATGACTTAGCTTAACCAGGGCCACTAAACTTCACTATGCCTAGATTTGAGGAAACCTCACCATTAAGCTTGTATGTATTAAAGTTGTTTGGCTAACGAAGCATAACGGAAATGGGAAGGAAAGTGGCCCCACCGCTACCAGGACATAAAGAATGAGAAATCTCATTGAGTCCCTTGAACATACTCATATGGATTATTGTAAGGAGGTAAGCCCTATACCTAATGCCATGAATAATGCAACGTTGAGAGTCCCAGGATGTATGCAACCAGTGTCACTAACTAGCAAGATGAACGTGCATGACCAATAGAGAAAAAATATGACTAGAAGGTCTCCACTTGAGCCACTCACAGCCGATCAAAAATGACCTGACAATCATCCCACCCACGGGCTCCTGCATTGATGATAGAGGACAACATTCCTAGGTGAGGGGTCCGATTTCCCTTATAATACTTCTTGGAAACATGGTACTTGCTGGCACCTCAAAGCTAGAAGGTACTCCATTGTTATGTGGTTGACTTACCCTTGCGATCTTGCATAAGTTTGTGGTAATCAGTGTATAGATAAGCACAACTTGGCGGAAGCTTATTTGTGAGTTCCCATTGGGTAGGAACAACTTCATCGTAAAGACACCCTGATAATGGAAGCCCAAGGAAACTGTGGCTATCAAAGATAGATAGGTACATCTCGCCTTTAGAAGTATGTAGCATGTTTGTTTTTGGGCACTAGTACTGACATACTGCTCGAATAAGGTCTGAACACCGATCATGAAGGAATAGTGAGGCATGCAAAGCATCATATAAATGATGACAGTGAGTTTTTCCTTACAATGAACAAGGACATCTTCTAACCGCCCCCAATAAAGTGACTTGAAAGTAAACTCCTCATGCAATGGTAACCTAGCCCACAACTTGAGCCCGGAGTCCATGTCATGATACAACAATTTGTAGTAAGGACGATTCTCTTCCATCTTAGAATGATAAAACAACAAGCATGTCTCACCTATCTTCAAATTCTCCTTAGACCACTAAAAAAGGCCTAGAGGGCCTCCCACACAATCGGACTTGCATAACGATGTTATAGAACTGCGAATGGGCAACTTTGTCTCTTCTCCATCTACGCGTTCGCACTTGGTTGGATGTGTAAATAGCACCGACCACTAGCAGTTTTGTCTATAAAAGTAACCATTTTGAATAGACCCTGTAGCAATAGCAATAAATCAAGAAAATGAAGTCATAGGACTTGTTACTTGGACAGCCATAGCAATTCTATAATCAAATGGGGACTCCCAAAAAAAAAAAAACCTTCGATGTAGAAGCACTGGAGAACCCAGAGAGAGAGAGAGAGAGAGAGAGAGAGAGAGAGAGAGAGGCATGAGCAAATGTAAGCAAGGGCTCTTAAGCAAGCATGCTAACCCGTTAATGTACTCAAATTGGTTAAACATTCCAAGGTTAACTGATACGAAGTTAAAATGCACCTTTTGCAAAGTATTTTGCCTTTGGGAAGTTTGCTTTAGGAAAACTCAAGGTTAAACCGTTGATCTACCCAAAAGGATTCGATATTCAAAGGTTAACTGATATTACGTCAAAATTCATCTTGTAGAGAATTTTGGCATTTAGGCCATTCGCCTTAGGAGAATTCAAGGTCATCACGTTGATGTACCCACAAGGGGTATAAATTCATAGGTTAATCGATAATTAAATCAAGTTTGCCTTTGATGAATTCTTCCCTTCGGGGAAGTTCGCCTTAAGAAAATTTAAGGTTCAACTCATTGATGCACCCAAAATGGTGGACATTCAAAGGTTGACCAATAATTAAATCAAATTCATCCTTGGTCAATTCTCACCTTAGGGGAAGTGCCCTTAGAAAAATTCAATGTTAACCCATTGATGTACGCAAACAGGTTAGACATTCAAAGATTGACCGATACTGAATCGAATTTGCCTTTGAATAATTTCCACCTTTGGGAACGTTCATGTAAGGAAAATTCAAGGTTAACCCAATAATGTAATCATATTGGTGTAACATTTGAAGGTTAACCATAATGAATTATTTGTTCCAACACAAAACGAAGAACTAATAATGTTACACAAATTTACAAGACGACACAAAAAAAAGGTCGAGATAATCAGGCAAGAAAGGTGTAAATTTTATTTCAAGTTTATGTTATCTAAGGGATAAAGGGCATAATCAACTTTTTAATATTAAAATTTGGGTCATAATCAAGCAGCAGCCATGACCTAATTAGCTACCCATGGTAGGAAGAGTAGCAAAATAATAAACAAATGAGAAAATAAAACGAGCGAAGAAACTGGGGCAAGATGTGCAAAATTATGGCAGAATTACCTACAAGAGTTACTCAAACAAATTGTTTACGATGAAGTGCCCCTTTTTTGCCTCTTAATTTAGAAACAACAAGAACAGTGCACTACAAAAAAAAAGTCATGCTTTCACACTTATTTAACCACACTTGAGTAAGCGTAGCAGGAAAATAAATACCCAGTACTATCCCCACACATAATAAGTGCGGATAAATGTAACCATGCTTATAAGCATGGTAGTAAGATAATAATGTATACCCACACATATTAAGTGTGGGGAATTACCTACCATAAATATGAAACAATTAGCACATATACTAAGTGCGGTAGCCAATTTATTTAATTTTTTAAAATTATATTTTTTTTAATTGAACCACCAAATTAAATTTTAAAAAAAAGAAAAAACAATTGAAATTATATTTTTTCTTAAATTAAACTGCCAAATTAAATTAAAAAAAGGGAAAACAATTGGGTTAGAATTAAGAAACTCAAGCCCCGTGCGCCATTTTCATGCCTGCCTCAATTACTCCCACGCGCCCCCCTCTGCTTCTTCACTCTAACCCTACCCAGTTCGTCGCGCGTCTGGTCTGCTTTGGTTGGTGGTGATCGGCGGCGAGGTTCCGGCGGTCACGTGGTGGTTTCTGCGATTTGTAGTTTGGGCCATGGCTTGAAGTTCCAGCGTGGTCAGAAATTGATCCCAGCATTCGTGGGCTACCGAAGCTCGAAATTCCGACGTCGCTAGCTTTCGACAGCAAGGCTTCCAGCCATTCGATATCATCATCTCGTTTATCTCTTTATCTAAATTGTATGGTCTGAAATTGAAAATTAGGGATTGTATTGTGTGCCTTTGAAATTGGTTCAATTGAACTAATGTGCTTTTGCTCTAGATATGCTGGTATTTTACTGACTCCTAGGAGCAATTTCAGATAAATGGAATGGTTGATGTGATTGATGGGTCAAACCCAGATCCTGCAAAGCTTCAGGTGAGTTCGAGTTACTGCTAGATCTTATAAGGTTTCTGAATGAAATTATATTTTCATTATAAGTAGCATCCAATCGAAAATCCTTGCTGGTTCTCAGAGTTTAGTCCACTGAAGCCATTAGCGAATCAAATTAGTATATCCTGATTTTGAACTGAATCCAAGTTATTTCAGAATCTTCAACTCCTCAAATTTTCAACTACTTTCATTCTTCCTCGAAAAGAAAAGCGAGAGAAACTAATAAGTAAAGAAGCTTTTCAGGTATTGCATTTGGATGGTGTTGCTCTGGCTGAATTTTTTTTAGTATAAGATGCCATTGTGCGTTTGCTATTTCTATTACACCTCTTTGCTGCCCAGTTTTCAGTTCAGGCTTGTCTTTTCTCCAATGATTCTTTGGGAAAACCCCTTACTGAGCATGAGAAGGATAAGTCTGTCCAGTATACCTTGACCTCCTCATCTCAGGCCCTGTAACAAGAGGACGGTTCCATTGGCTCCTGCTGTTGTGGATGTTGATTTCCTCTTAACTCTTAAAGGAGTATGTAATCTTACTTTTGATCCCCAACGGACACATAACCGTGCAGGTTTCAATAACTTCCTTAAGCTGCATTCGATACCTGAAGGTAGTCTGAAGTAATTTTATGTGGGCGATTATTTTGAGCAAATTTTGAATGGAATACATTTGGAAGCAACTAGCTATAATAATCATGTTCGTTGTTGTTGTGAACCTTTGTTTTGCATTTTCCCTTTTCTTATTCTTAGATGTCATGCAGCAAAGAGAGAAATCTTGGTTTGCTAGTTCCCTGAGATCAAGGATGCAGTATTTAGGTCCAGATTTGGGTCTACCCTCCATTAATGAGGAGTTCCCTAAGAATATCAGTTTAGATCCTTCTGTTGGTCCAGTGGGTGCATTTTGTCTGCTGGTTCTTGATCCAGAAAAGGTTCTTCCATCATGTTAATGTTTAAGTTGCATCGGTGTACTATGAAGCTTATTCATCTTGCCAGCCTCATTTTCCCTTTATTTTGCAGGTGGATTACTTGAACCTGAAGACCAATACGAGGCAAGTCTTTGAATGTAGCAGAAGTTTAAATGGAGATAGATGTTGGACTTCAGGGAGAATCAACCCATAGCCACTTTTTTTGGTTCTTTGTTGTAAGAATGTGATCACTTGATGAGTGTCAATGAGTCTATTGATTTTAGGTTATGGGCATGCCTCCAAGATTTATGCATATCTAACTGTTATTTTAAAAGTTCAAAATCAAACCCTCTGTATTGAATGGATTATTCTTGAGGTGCAATGGTTTGAAGGTTACTTTCATTCAGAGGTCTCTATCACTCCCCTTCATATTTGGTGATGCTGCATTGTGTGCATATCTTACAAAAAGAAAGAAAGGTTTTCCATTAGAGAGTATTGCATTTTATAGCACCAACCCTCTTGTATTTCCTCTCCTTTTGCAGCCTCACAGGAAGGTAGATTCGTATATGTTTTTACATCATGCTGTTCATCTGCCTTTACTGTCAGTTAGAGTATAGGTTCTTTATGCATATTGTTCTACGAAGCTAGGTGTCTCATGCTGTTTGTTTTACCCATATTTTTTCCAGTGCATTGCTTGTGGCTCATCAAAGTTATCCATTTTATGTCCTCCTAGACTTTTCAGTGAATTTACCCCTTAAGGGAATTGTAGTTTTCGGCTGAATTCTCAGTGGTTGTTCGCTCACATGTGTCTTATTCTTCAATAACTCTGCCATAAACAGTTATTGCATCCAGCCTTTTCTAGTTTGGCATGACTCATGAGCACAAAAGTTTGTCAAATCTCTACAGAGCTGCAGTTTTTGGGAGGAAGTTACAAGCTGTTTACTTTTATATAAAGATTATCTTACTCGAGGAATCATATTGGCCAGGCAGGAATGAAAATGCACACTTTGATATTTGATTCTTGCATAGTGCTACTTATTCATTGGATTGATTATGGAATGTCGAGCGAGTTGATGAATTGCAACTGACTGAAAGCTTCAGCTACTTTGCAAATTGTGAGGTAAGTCTTAATAGCCCACTTTTATCTTTGAATGGATGGCACCTTTATTTCTTTTGTGCCATTTAACTAGTATGCTGGTCTGCCTACCATTCTCTGTGTCTCAGAATTTATTTTCCTTCACTTTTTCACTTCTTGTTGATGAGAAAATGCTTGAGTAAAACCTTTTTTACCTGATTTAGTAAGTTGTTTGGCTACGGATGTGTAATCCGTGCGTTGTATATTCTTTTATGTAAATTCTTTTGTTGTGTACTCCGGGTGCGTGACCTGTTGAGTTGTGAGCTCTGGCGTGAGGCCGTTGAG